>CAKNYM010022163.1:0-21234 GCA_932195095.1 Andricus curvator | reverse complement strand
TTTGCCATCCAAACGAAAAAAATTAGCTTCCAAACGCATCCTAACGATATCCAAACGATTGGTAAAAAAATTTGTGAAAAAAATTAAAATTTGTTCCGCAGCGTGAAGTTAGCACTCCAATTTTGAAAACTCAATATCTTTTTGAGTTTTGCCGTCCAAACGAAAAAAAAATGGTTTCCAAACGTATCCAAACGACATCCAAACGATTCCATTAAAAAAAAGTTGGCTATTTAATTGTTGGTGTGCTAACTTCACGGACATCTCTGCCTGTCCGGTACGTGACGAATACAATAGAACCATTATATGACCGTCGCATCACCCTCAGTGCGGTTTAGGTGCCGAAATCAGCAGAAACAGTCACTGAAAAAGCACTGGCGGCCCAGTGCCGTTCGCCAGTGCTTTTTCAGTGCTGTTTCATCGGCAGGGCACAGCATTGCGTCAATTTTTGCGTGACTTTGAAGCTTGCAGAGGACTACATTACTTTTTAACAGCAAAAAGTAAATATTTTCATTCGATTTCTTATAGTAATTGTTGTTATATGTGTACAGATAGAGTAACAAGTGTTTTTCCTCTTTATAGGTTAAACATTAGTGGTTAAATAGAAGTGATCACTTTTTACGTTATTATTATTATGTTAATATTATTATTATGATAATTATTATTATTACCCCAAGCACTGTCACAATCGCCCCTGGGGTGTGGTCGGTTGTGACATTTTTTTTTAATTTGCTCCTATAAATTAACCATTGTACTTAGGGACAAAATGGTAGTATTTGTTCGTAGAAAAATGTACATTTCACACTAAAAAATTCCTTTCATCCAGCTAACTGGCATACTGACAAAATTATAGGCGATCAAATGAAAATTGTCACAACCGTACCCAGTCTCCCCTACTCATAATTTTAAAATTCATTTTTTTGTGAAAGAAGAAACGATATTGACATATTCTTAATATGTATCAATAAATAGCGTCTTCAATCACTTGAAATCGTTAAAACGGAATTTCGGAAAATTGATCCTTATCTAGTTGTCATTCTCATGTCTTCAATTTCAGTTGATATTTCAAAAAATGTTAACTTGATCGAAAATTAATTTTTCGAAAATGTAATTTTGTATTGTAATTTATTACCGAAAAGTGTGCATAAAAAAAATCGCGACAATTTTTGCACCTATTGAACATAATCTTTAAATTTTCAAAATTTAAAAACATTCAGCCCCTCTGTGGTGACTGAAAGTGATATCCAACAAATTTGAAAAAATCAAGGATTACCCTGATAGGATATAACCATTTTTTCGCATACCCAAAAAAACAGATATTGTGTCGTGTCAATATTCTGTAAATATGTATAGTTGTATACATATAAAATATTAAGTTGTATTTTGAAAACGTATCACAAAAGTGAATTTATTTAATATATTTATAAAAAACATGTATTTATTACAATTGTTATCAACAATCACTTAAATAATTTAATGTGTTTATTTAATACAAATTATCGAATTGACAAAATTTTATTTATTTTATTAAAGGGGGACGGCACTATTTTGCTTATCGCACAGGGCGCCCATATCCCTAAAGCCGGCCCTGCAAGCGACCATCTAGTATTCTGGAGTTTTACCATCAAATATGTGACCGTCCGCGAAGAAAGGAACCTAATGCGGAAAAAATCGATTTTCACTTTCTTACGCCAATCGATATTTTCTGAGTTACTCTTTCATTTCCAATAATCACAAATTTGTTAAGTTAATTACTTTTTTTGTTATTAAGGGCATGCTCTTCGCTGATCACGTGACCAAACCAGTCCTTGATTATGAAATTTTTTTTGGTGTTCACCATGTCCAAACGCAAAGATATATCGCTCTCAAAATTTGTAACATAGGAAATGAGACAATAAATTGCGTTTGTATATTTAGTTTCAGTAATAATTTTGAAAAAAATTATCCATGTCAAAAATAATGTGTAAAATTTCATAACCGAGCTTGGTCATGTGATCTCTACTTTACCGACGTTGAAAGTTTCTTTTTTTCTCCGCTAGAAATTGCTAAAAATGCTCCAAAAATAATAACAGGTTACGTGTGTGCAGATACTTATTTTCTGATTTGCAACGAATGTGCAAATGTTAATGTTTATATTGATTTTTTTGAATGTTTAGACGATTTAGTCCAAAATTTTTGTCATTTATCAACATACGTGAATCAAAAAATCTGAAATGCATCAAACCGAACATTACCTGCAAAGTGCTCGACTCGAGTGGTAATATCCTATTTTATCAATTTATAAATGAAATTTATTTGAAAATATAAATATATTGATGTATACAAACGTTCTTTAGTGCCTTTTATTCAATCGTTCAAATTCTAAACACGACATCTCAACCCGTGTGGACGTAGTGAGCACCAAAAAAGAATGAAAATAATTTTACACATTTATTTTTTAAATGGATAATTTTTTTCAAAATTATTACTCAAACTTAATATACAAACGCAATTTATTGTCTCATTTCCTATATTCCAAATTTTGAGAGCGATATATAGTTGCGTTTGGACATGGTGAACACCAAAAAAAAATTTGATAACCGAGGACTGGTTTGGTCACGTGATCACCGAAGAGCATGCCCTTAAGCTACAAACATAGCCTACGAAAGTCAGCCCCACCACTTACCACTACAGCCGTACGCGACGTGTCCGTGAGCTCTACTGGCTCGTGCCTAAAAGTGTAGTGGTAAGTGGAGGAGGTGCTTTTTGTAGACGCATCCCCACTACTCAAATGCTAGCTTGCGGGCTCTGCTACGATCGCCCGTCCTGTAAAATTCAGCTTTGACGCATTTTTTATTCTAGGTTTTTCGTTCAGTTTATTTAAAACTTTTGAAAAGCAAAAAAAAAGTTCACAAATTTCCAAACAATTTAAAAAAGATTGTTCTAGCATGAATAGTTATGAAGTTATGACGTCTTAAAGAGATTTTTCAGTAAAATAAACGTTATATCTTTCTCTTTTCGTATAATATCTTGTCTCCTATACATCCTATATGAAAGTTGTATAAAAATGAATTAAAGAAGATTAAATTAACTTTAGAATAAAAAAAATTGATTCTACGTCTTACAGAACATTAGTTATAGTATCTTAAAGCAGGCTGATTTTTGTGGAATTCTTTTTACAAATGAATAGTCGAATTATTGTAACTGTTTTGTTTCAGTGCAACAACCCAATGAATTTCTCATTAACTAATACTATGCAAAAATTCATTAATTGTATTAATACATTGGGAATATCTAAAGAAACAATAAAGCATTTATACATTTTCACTAAATGATGATTTTAAACCTTGAATTCTGACTATTATCTTTTCCAAGCACAAGCGTTAAAAAAATAGTGAAAAGTACTAATGCAATACATACCAAATAAGTTTTAAATAGAAAATGCGATCTATAATAAAGTTCCACAAAAAGCAGCCATAAGAGACTATAACTGATGTTCTGTAAGAACTAGAATCAATTTTTTTTAGTTTCAAAGATAATTTAATCTGCTTTAATCCATTTTTATACAACTTTCATGTAGGATGTATAGGAGATAAGATATTATTCGAAAAAAAATATTTCACGTTTTTTTTTAACGAAAAATCTCTCAAGACGTCATAACTTCAGAACTATTTACGCTAGAACATTCTTTTTTTTTGTAATTGTTCGGAAATTTGTGAACTTTTTTTTGCTTTTCAGAAGTTTTACATAAAATGAACCAAAAACGTTCAATTAAAAAAAAATTGATCTCTTTCAAACATTTTTCAAAATCTAAAATGGAGGGTAAAGTAAATCAATATTAATCACATGGAGACTTTTTTTGTACGTAAGATTAAAAGTTTTTATTAGAGAAAACTTTACTTATTATTTGTTCCTTTCGAAAAAAATCCAATGAATTGATCAAGAAACAACAAAGATCGAGTTATTTTTAAAGGAAGCCTAATGATTTTTGTTCATATTCGGTAAAAATACTCAAGAGGCATCCCCAAAAAATCATTTCTCGGGTACAAACATTAGGAGGCGTGTGCCTAATATCAAGTACACAGACCTGTAGAAGTGACATTTACAGAAATTTATGTATGTCACTCTCAACGCTGTTGCTGACTTCTGATCCAATACAGAAATATAGCGGCTTACTCTAAAAAATGAACTTACATAAAAAAGAATGTCCTCTGATTTGAAAGTGTAAGAGTATTTCTTTTTGCTGCAGTAGAATTTCTATGATCACAAGGGCATTTCCTTGAAATCAGTTTGATTTAGCCAAAACCAGTTTGTTGGTGAAAGATTACTAATAATGATGAAAAAATCATATCGATAGCGAAGGCTGATCGAAACATCATGTTAATTTGAATTTTTTGATCTCAGCCTTAAGATCCAAAGCCTCATAACGCATTTTTTACGTAAACAAATACCAATGTTGACTAATTTTGTATTAGCTTCGTATAAAATGTGTGATTGGGCACCAGAATTAAATGTGAACCCAGCACCTGTAAATTGAGGACCCGATATAAGTCGAGTGTCATAAGTTTATAAATTATAGAATACTACACGGAAAAAATTTATCCGTGAAGAAGTCACTAACTTGTAGCCAGGTCACGGATACGAGATAAAAAAATGAAACTTTACATCCTTATTTCTATGAGAAATATATGGATAAATTTCGAAGTTTCTTACGAACAGTTCGAATTTCCTACGAACAGTTCCTGTAAATTTTAGACTGAAATATAAAAAGGAAAAATTTTATTAAACACGCGCAGCCATCGAGGCCAAACAAAATAGGTATTATAAAACTTGTAGCCACTCATCCGACGAGCTCGAGGCACACATGCGAGCGCACGCACGCACCGCGCGTTTGGGAGAGTGTGTGTGTGGGCCACGCACCCGCGAATCTACTTTCCAGTTCCCAGATTCGTCGGGCAAGCTCGTGAGTGCTCTGAGAATCTTTTCCCAATCACTCGTAACATTTTTGTAATTATTCACGTAAAAAAAAGTGATGAACCGTTTTAGAATTTTCACATCGAGTTCGTCAATCTTTCTGAAAGTTCGCAAGTTATTTACGAAAATACATAAATATCCGATGAATTTTTCTCATATCCGACATCCTAGCTACTAGTTCGTGACTTTTTTACGGATAAATTTTTTCCGTTTATTGGAATTACATGAGTGTCTTTATAATTTCTATTAAAATCTTGATGCGCTGCATCGCGGTATTTACCTGTGAGATTATAATGATGACCACGGTGACTGATAAATCTACTTGTTTATACAATTATCAACAAAATAATTAATTCGTTCGTTATTCAACTGATGGTATCAGATACTTTTGATGAAGAATTAAAATGGACTTTTTTCAAACATATACGGAAGAAAGTGAATGCTGATAATCTACTTGTTCAAAACTGGATGCTAAGTTATGCCTGCGCTATGATAACATCAGACCAACATCATACATCCCGTTATACAGTGTAAAAAATTCGTGTTGGAACTTTTCATGAAATGTATTGGAAGTTTATTCAAGAGACGTAAAGCAACGTTCCAATACATGATACTGTAGTTTTAAAATGCTGATATTGTTATATTGCCATGCATGTGTTGGAATATTTCCACACATGTAATGCAATATTGCGGAAGAAAGTTTGAAAGAAATAAACATTCGCTGGCAAAAAGAATCGCACTCTAACCGCCAAGCTCTATGTCGAGTACGTTACCACTAGACTAGCAAGGCACAATTCTCATCTTTAAATAGAGGATCACTCATCTGCTAGACGTGCTAAAGTGAGCGTAAGGCAAAATTCCAATACCGGGATTGCAAAGTGAAATTGCAATAATAGTATGGTAAACAGCGCGCATTAATTGAAACTGCAATACACGTATATTGGAATTTACCTTCCAATACCGGTATTGCAATTTTGTCTTACACTCGTACAGTAAAAGTGTAGTAAAATTCTAAAAATTTTGAACGGTGTACTTTTGTTTCTGTATTAGTGAATCACAAAATTTAAATTTTTCAGCACGTTTTCACACGAGAAGATCACGTTGAAAATACACGCTATTGTCATGACGCTGCCACTTCTGTTTGGTTACAATTTGCGTTGCAACGCGTAAGTCGGGCTACCAGTCTGGCACGACTCCGGGCCATAAAATTAGCCCTGCCCGAGACAGAGCGAATAAGCCCGATCAGGGCCAGATTGGTAATAATGAAAAGATATCGACGCCCCCATTCAATATGACTCTATGTACTGACAGCGCCATGTATGAGACTGTATGTTATATGTGCCGAGTATGAGTCTATCTGCATCTTTCGCGATTTTGAGTTATTATTATATTCTGATAGAATGGACTATTCTGCACCGTTTTTTAAATATTATACAATTCCATGAGATAATAACGGTGCAAAAGCGAAAATATAAATGAGTCTTTATGGTTAATTGCTGTGCATTATAGGTCTATGCGCTAAGAAAAAAAAATAAGTTTGAGAAAGAATTAGAATATTCGACAAAAAAGAAAGTTATTTCAAAATATAACATACAAAATTTCATACATATGACTTGGTTTAAGAATCACAGTTGAAACGTAATTGCCGACAACAATTATACTGTCTTGTAATTAAATAAGAAATGTCGCTTTTTAATGCAATATTGGCAACCGTATATATGTATGGACCGTGTACCTTCTACACCCATATGTCATTTCGAGGTTATGTTCCCGATATGCGAAGTCGGCCGACTGAATAGGCTAAAAGAGTTTATTTTGTTTATTTAATGGTTTATTAATACATAGTAGTTTAGTGTAACAAGAATGGAACAGTTATCAATTGCATGACAAACAGTGATTGTCATCAAATCTTTTAATGGTAAGATCCAATTTTTCTTTGGTTATTATCAAGTCTATAAGCATGGTAAAAAATCAGTTACTGCTTATTATTATCTAACATACATACTGATAGAACTTAGGGGGCAATTATGAGGTTAAAAGTTAATTAAACACTTGAATCCATTTTAATTATTCTAGAGTGTACTTGTCACTTTTTTTAACATTTCAAACTTAAATCGGCTCTTCTGAAAAGTTTGTGAAGCGCAGATAGACTTATATTTTGAATAAACTACATATACTCTCTGATTTTTCATGTAGTCCGGTCACTTTGGGCTTGAATATCTCGGAGAAAAAAAATGGTAAAAAAAACTGTAAACTGAATGTAAATGTGTCTTTATTTCTGCGTCGATAACACGTTTAGCGGTTATTGTGCAAAAATCTGGTGAGGAACTGTTACCGATTATTTGCCGAAAAACACCGAAATTATGCGCTTCGAGTACATTGGTCAACTTTGAGAAGCTCCTGTATTGTCAAATTTGCCTTAAAAATTTCGAAAAAAATTATTACTTCTTCTTCAAAGCCTTAAGAACTTATATGATTTTCAAAAAATAAAATATTTTGACAAATGTGACCTTGAAGTAGTTTACAAGAAAAAAATTATCTTCAGTACTACTGCACCTACGACAACGAGCCAAAGCTGTTAATGTTTAAAAAAGGGAAAGTATTAACATCATACAAATAGATTATATAAAAAAAATGTTTATGAGAAATAATAAATATTTTAAAAACTGGATTTGGTGAACTGAAATACAAAGGCTCTTTTGTGTAAGCGATAGTGCCGCCTCTTCTGTTCGCCACTCAGCGGGTTTCTGAAAGCAGGGTCGTAGCTACTTTGGGCGCACTTGAACTGCGCCCGCTGTCAACCACCCTACCAATATCAAACCTGAATTGCGCATATTAATGTATGCACATGATAAACATGTGCTATGGTTATTATTATTATTGTTTGAGAATCATTGAAAGCAATGAATTTTGAACCAAAAGGATTAATCTTCTACTAAAAAAGATTATTTTTTAACAAAATACATGAATTATCAACTAAATTTTGAAGTTTTGAAGAAATTTTAACGTAAAAGTTACATTTTAAACTAAACAAAAGAATTTGTAACTAAAATTTAGAATTAGTTGCCACGAAGATTAATATTGTACCACAAAAGACCAAGTTTCAACAAAACAAAAATTTTCAACCAATTAGCTGAATTTTCAAGTAAATGAGATAAATGTTAAACCAAACATTAAATAGTTGAATTTTGTATTAAAAAATTCATTTTCAACCAAAATAAAACGAATTTTCCACACAATAGTTAAATTTTTAAGCAAAGAAATTAATTTTTAACTAAAGTAATGAATCTTCGACCAAAGAAATACATTTTAAACCCAATAGTTGAATTTTCTCCCAAAAAATTCAAATTTGCATAAAAAGAGACGCATTTGCAACAAAATAGTTGAATTTGCAACCAAGCAAATGAATTTTCAACCAAGAAGATTTCATTTCTATTAAAAAAAAAAAGATAAATTTCCGGCAAAAAATATAACAGTTAAATTGTCAGTAAACAAAATTAATTTTTGATAAAAAAAAAAATAACTTTCAATCACAGAAATGACTTTTCTACCAAAAATATTAATATTCTACACTGTTAAAAATGTTTGCAATTTTAATATACATTTAATATACATTTGTATATTAAATCTAAAATATAGGTATACGAAATTGCCATTAAGAGACTATTTTATTAAATTTCATATACCGCATATTGATAATTTATCAGAAAAGTTAGATATTTGCACTTTACACAATTTAAAAACAATTTTGACAGCAATTTTCAATTATAAATAATCAAACATAATATTTTCTCCTAGATAAATATAAATGACACTGGTTTTTAAGAGAAACGTTCAATTAAACAAATAATTAAGAAACCTAACCTCCAAGCACCTGTACTCACGTTAAAATTCTAACATTCACAGCGAATTTTAGAAAAAATTCCACCCGTACGTTGCACTTTAATTGTAAAAAGGAATTAAGTCGACGAATTCAAGCTTATTCCTTTATTTTTTAATATTTGACAGGATCTGAAGGCATCAAAGAACTTGTTGTTTTCACGCACTCTGTTTTACCGACTTTAATATACATGTATATTAATTTTACAACATGATGGTATATTAAAATTAATGTACGGTATATGCAAATGACTTTACTCACATGTATATTAAATTTCCATCAGATTTTTTTAACAGTGTACTGAAAAAAGATTAATTTTAACGAAATACATGAATTTTCAACCAAAGCTTTAATTTTAAAAGGAGTTTTCAACTTAGTAGTAAAATTTTTAACAAAACACAGACATTTTGAAAGAAATGGCTGAATTTTCAAAGGAAAAAGATAAATGTTTAACCAAACATGGAATTGTTAAAATTTCAGTCAAAAAAGTTAATTTAGAACAACAAAATTTCAAAAAAATAGTTCAATTTTGAACAAAAAAAGGGGTTACAACTAAAATTATGAATCATCAGGAAAAAATTATTTTTCACAAAGTAGTTCCACTTTCAAGTAAGTTGAAAAAATGTATTACTTATGTTTCTAAATGTTAAAAAAGTATTAAAAGTTCAGTGTCGGATAATTGCACAGGCGGCGAGACATATTTTGTTAATGAGAAAAATAATCTGGTGATTCTAAAGAACTGTAAGTACATGAAACAAATGGTGTCATTCATATTGAATTTTCAGGAATTTTCTCGCTATAATTAAGAAACTTCTCTAAAACACAAACAACGTTTACAAATCATATAAAATTTTCTGTACAATTTATAACAAGATGTTGGAAAATGAACCGATTTCTTTCTTTGAAGAAAGGATATTACCAGTACCAGCAGGACAGGGTGCAGATGTATTATATGCGCGCTGTACAGCCCTGAACTAAGGACCCAGAAGTTGCGTGCTACTGTTCTTCAAAGCCCACGCGGCTCTTTGAATGTACCGCTATACTTTAATGAAGCAGACACATCTATTGCATCATTATTGATCGAACCTTTTTATATGACTGAACTAACAGAAAATTATTATATTTGTTCGAATTTTATTCGTTATCGTAGGTGCAGTAGTACTGAAGATAATTTTTTTTCCTGTAAACTACTTTAAAGTCATGTTTTTGAAAATATTTTATTTTTTGAAACACATATAGGTTCTTAAGACTTTGAAGAATAAATGAAATTTTGTTGTTGCAATTTTTAAGGCAAATTTGACAATACAGGAGCTTCTCAAAGTTGACCTATGTACTCGAAGCGCATTATTTCGGTGTTTTTCGACGAATAAACAATGACAGTTCGTCACCAGATTTTTTCACAATAACCGCTAAACTCAAAGTTACCGGACTACATGAAAAAATCAGAGTCTCATAGATGGCGCTGTGAGCATATAGCCTCTTATTAAATGGAGGCGTCGATATGTCGATTTCTGAATGAGCAGTAATCACACGAGTGCAATCACTTAAATACTGCGAAATCGTCATAGGAAATTCGCAATTTTCGTGCTGGTGTTGGAAATAGGATATTTCTCAACGAGTGCAGAAGGAGCTTTTTCACGAATGTGAAGTTTGCAATGCGAGCCGGAGACACCCGGGATCGAAATGCGACTTCGGAGGCTCGTCTCAAGACGACGAAGTTCTGGATTTCTTAGCTGATGACGTCACAGTGGTCGAAGTGAGTTTACTTTTTCCACTAGTGGGAAAAGTACTCACTGCGACCACTGTGACGTCATTCAGTTGAGAAATCGACAACTTCGTCGTCCCTCGATAACCTCCTCAGCTGCATTTCCATCGCGAGTTTTGGACGAAGTATTATGTGAACCTAGTGGGAGACAGCGCGGCGATTCGACAAGTGTGATTGCCACGAAAACAAGCATGCACTAATAGGTCCTCGAGATAACTTTTGTTCAAAAGGTAAAAAAAGTACCGTGATTAAGAATATCTTGGTTAGGTTTTGGAAACCTAGGTCAGTTTTTATTTGAAAATTTTTTTAAAACAATTTCAGTATTAATTATTAGAAAAATATAAAATCATTTTTCGCATCGCTGATCAAAAATAAAACTTTTTTTTGCACTTTTTTTCGTAGGATAAACCCTTTGCAATCAACAGCGTTACAAACAAATTATTCTTCACAAAATTGACATATTTGCACAGTTTTATATCAGGATGTATTGCTCAGAAAAATTTGAAACTTGTACATTGTCTATATCAAGGTTAGATCTCTTAAAAGCACAACGAAATCTTCTGATCAAATGAAAAGTTCTCTCCGTGAATTGCTGTGAAAAAATTACTATTTTGAAGAGGAAATCGTCTAGACTCTTCATTTGTCAATAAAAAATCATCCAGGCCAACCATTGTCATTTTCTACCTAAAACTGTTGCAAATCCTAGACCTACCAATAATAATATTGTTTATTCTCCATAAACTCTCTTGCTTTATTGTTTATAAGAATTTTTATAAATAAAGACCCTCAATTGCCAGAATGGATTTTTTTGAAATTTTTTTATTATTCTTTACAATAATATGAGTCTTTTTACTCTTGTGACATTTTCTTGTATGACGAGCCATTATTTATCCACAGCCTTATAAACAATATATTTTTCATAAATCTACGTTCCCTTATAAGCCACAATTTTCAAATTATTATATAGCATTTGCAATACCTGCTCCTTATTGTTTATGACTATTGATGTTAACAAAACTCCTCAATTAAAAAAATCGATTTTTTTTAATTTTCATATTATTTTATGGCACAAACTAAGGCTTTTCACTGTTGTCATATATTTTCGTACGACGAGCTATTATTTATTTACAGCCTTATAAACAATGTACTTTTATAAATCTACGTCCCCCTAGAAGCCATTATTTTCAAGTTATTGAAAATGCCAACCTAGATAATTATACTGCTTACGGTAAAGTTAACGTTATAAAAAAAGGTTATCGCTAATAACTTGAAAATTGTGGCTTGTAGGGGGCGCAGATTCATATAAAATATATTGTTCAAAAGGCTATGAATGAATAATGGCTTGTATACGAGAAAGCATCACAAAAGTGAAAAGTTTTATTTTTTACCATAGAATAATATATAAAAATTTCAAAGCAGGTATTGCAAATGTGAACAGAGATAGTTATACTGCTTACGGTAGAATAATTGTCATAAAAACAGGTTATCGAGAATAATTTGAAAATTGTGGCTTGTAGGGGAGCGTACATTTATAAGAAATATATTGTTTATAAGGCTCTGAATAAGTAATGGCTAGTCGTACAAAAAATGTCACGAGAGTGAAAAGATTTATCTTATGTCAATGATTAATAACAAAATTTCAAAAAAATGAATTTTGGTCATTAAGGGTCTTTATTTATAAAAGTTCTTATAAACAATAAAGCAAGAGGGTTTATCAAGAATAAACAATATTATAATTACTAAGTGTAGATTTCGCAATAATGTTAGGGAAAATTATGACACTGGTTGGCCTGGATGATTTTCCATCAACAATGCAAAGTCTAGACGATTTCCTCTTAAAAATAACAATGTTTTAACAATAATGTGTTGCAAACGGTTCATTCTAAAAAAAAGTGCAAGAGCAAAAAAGTTTTATTTTTGCTCAGCGATGCTAAAAGTAATTTTATAGTTTTTTTATTAATAAATAAGGAAATTGTAAAAAAAATTGTTTAAACAAAAACTGACCAGAATTTCGAAAACCTAACCAAGATATTCGTAATAGCGGGACTTTCTTAGTGGCGAGTGGATTATTTCTTGTGCCTCGTTTGAACAGAAATGAAATCGCGTTTCGTTGGAGGAATAATTTACGTAATACCTGATTAATTCAGATATTTTTAAAGAAGAACAGATCGTGGAGAGTGGAAACTTTATTAAGATATGAGAACAAATTACGATGCGTTGAGGAAATGCAAGTGAAAAAAATAAAGGCTGGACGAGAGAAAGTCAAAAAAGTGTATATTCTGTAGATATGGTAATTTCTAAATGTGATAAGTGGTGTTTTAAATGCGAAGTCAAAGTAGGTAGATATTATACGAAATATATATACATACATGTGTGTGTGTGTGTTTATTTGAGCGAGGCCGTATAGTACTAATAGATCGTAAACCCATGACATAAATGGTGTAGTTATAGGAGCAAGGACAATTTTCACCTGTCAGGTTCGACCTACGATGAGGAACGTAAAAATGCGTGCCTTAAAGGTCTGAGTGGGGCAGGTGAGCGGTGGCGAGCTGGCAAAGGTGCCAATTTTTATGGTTCATTGCTGTGACTCGAGCAAGCTTGAAAATTTGTGTACATGTAGAAGATGACATATAAATAGCTTTCAGGAACCTTCAAAGTTGCCGGAAATTCAGGTAAAATTTCTTGATATTGATTTTACAGGAAAAAGTTTCAAACAAAAGTTGGTCTGCTTCGAAAGATGCATATTTTGATTCTCATATCATTTTTTGATAAAATTGATACATTTAGAAAAAACATCGATTAAAGAAATATCAGAACAATCAAAAGCTGATTCTCTGTGCAGGAAGTCATTTTTTCGAAAATTGTCAGCAGGGAAAAAATACTCCCCTGCAGGTGTACCTCAACATTGCTAAGGAATATTTTATTCAAATGTTCATATTTACCAAGTTATGCGCATTTTTCATTCTTTTTCCCATTTTTCCTTTCACCTGTTGTATCTTTAGCAATTTAGAAGAAGGTATTCTCAAAATCAGTGTATCAATAGTGTAAGTCTTGTGTAACAATTTGGCGTCAGCTACTTTCAGGTAAGGTAATAACTTATTCTCCTATAAACAATAATAAACAGAGTCACGTTCTCAGCTTGTAATTGCCGTAGAAGGTTGTAAAAAAGCTGAATATTATTCTAAAAAATTAAATAACAAAATCGCTTTACTTTCACATTTACATTGTTTATTGTTGTTAAAGTGTATACTTTTTCCGTTGGAGTGTATTCGATCTTTATTACCGAGACGAAAGTCAATTTCCCGGAAGCAGCATGGGGTCGTCTCAGACTGGCCTACGCCAGTGGCCGTCGAAAAATTTGAGACGACCCCATGCTACGTCCGGGAAATTGACTTTTGTCACCGTAATAAAGATCGAATACTCTCCAACGGAAAAAGTATAAACTTTAACAACAATAAATAATGTAAATGTGAAAGTAAAACGATTTTGTTATTTAATTTTTTAGAATAATATTCAGCTTTATTACAACCTTCTACGGCAGTTAGAAGCTGAGAACGTGACTCTGTTTATTATTATTTATAGGAGTATAAGTTATTATTTTACCTGAAAGTAGCTGACGCCAAATTGTTACACAAGACTTACACTATTGATGTACTAATTTTGAGAACACCTTCTTTTAAATTTCTAAAGATACAAAAGGTGAAAGGAAAACTGGGAAAAAGAATGAAAAATGCGCATAGCTTGGTAAATATAAACATTTGAATAAAATATTTCTCAGTAATGTTGAAGTACACCTGCAGGGGAGTATTTTTTCTCTCTTGAAAATTTTCGAAAAAATGATTTGCTGTACAGAAAAACAGCTTTTGATTGTTCTGATATTTCTTTAATTGATGTTTTCTCTAAATGTATTAGTTTTATCAAAAAATTATATGGAAATGAAAATATGCATCTTTCGAAGCAGACCAACTTTTGATTGAAACTTTTTCCTGTCAAATCAAAATCCAGAAATTTTACCTGAATTTCCGGCAACTTTGAAGGTGCCTGAAAGCACTTTTCGACCCAGATAAGTGCCTGAAAATTCGCAGGTGCTATTTATATGTCATCTTCTACATGTACACAAATTTTCAAGCTTGCTCGAGTCACAGCAATGAACCATAAAAATTGGCACCTTTGCCAGCTCGCCACCGCTCACCTGCCCCACTCAGACCTTTAAGGCACGCATTTTTACGTTCCTCATAGTAAGTCGAACCTGACAGGTGAAAATTGTCCTTGCTCCTATAATTACACCATTTATGTCATGGGCTCACGGTCTATAAGGAAAAAGTTACGTTAGTACACATTTGGTTGAATTGAGATAATTGAGGAAAACTCTTTCCAGCAAGAACCCTAATGTAGAATCAAAATTAATTACTTGGATATAGTAAATATGCTCTTATTTTTCAATAAAAAATAGCTTTTTTAAATAATCTCTATGAAAAAATATACTTGCGTTTTTTAATTATGGGAAATAATAACTAAAAAGATACGCAAAGTCACTTGCATAGTTTCTACTAAATAAGTAATCGAACTCGGGCACACGGTCAGATATAAAACCGTACGCGAGTCGCATTTGTAGAAGGCGTCTCATTCATCCGATTCTGAATTGCGTGATCGACCCGAACTACTTTTTTATGGGTGTACTGCATAATTACAAGGCGAAGCAAAATAAGTATGCAAGGATCTTTGCGTAAGTTTTTCCCGCGTAATTTATAGACGAAATGAACGCCTGGTATGATTGTTAGGGACACAATATGCTTTGCGTGCTTCTCATCTATTATTTTTTAATTTTCTATATTTTTCGCAATTATAAGTAACCGCTTTTATGAATAAATAATTACAATTTCTAATTTTGACCACCACAGTCAGATGCAGCTTTTCCTCATGAGTTCATTGATACCGAAAACTTATTTTGGACCAAAATGTCACTTACGTAAGTTTTTCCTTAGAATGACAGTATAATACACGGAATTTTCAAGAACATGTATTAACAATCCAAAATGGCTAAGCTATTTAGATTTATTCCAACTGTAAACGTACACCTGCGTTTATTTTACAGAGGTGTAATTATCATTACAGTGTTTATTGCAATGCTGGCTCGCGAGTATATTTATAATCTCTGTACAGTATCAAGTAACGAATTGTTAATTTAGCTTATAGATGATCTGTATAAAAAGAATATTGTATAAATTATACATACACTTTATCTACCAGCTTATGTACGATATCTTTGATTGATTAATAAATAGCCAATACGATATTGAATGAATATAATTTGTTTTCGTATTCATTTTCCATCTTCAATATTTTTAAAATCTTTGAGTACTAATCGGGCTGTAGATGGGCTTTTCCTGTGTTAAAGTTTCAGCCTGGGTGCTAGCAGGGCTTCAGTCGGGACAACCATAGATTGAGTTAAGTACCTGCATGATAATATATCTGATGGCAAAAGCACTATTTATGCCAAAATTATATTAAAGCTTAGAAAAAATTTCCTTTGCCAGTGTGATCCTAGCAACCAACTAGCACCTGACTGATAATAACAGGTAAGGTCAACACACATTTAGGGATTTGTTCATTTATGTTGAAAACTAAAATAGCTATTTATGATGCAAGTGCGTAAAACAGGTGATTGCATTGAGTGTGACCAAGGCCGTAGCCACGTGAGAGATCAACAGATTTTAATCCCCCCCTCCGGATTTTTTCCCGATCCGAATTTTCCCCTGAAGAATTTTTCTGGCTACGGCCTTGAGTGTGACGTTTACAGCATGAACTGGAGGCTGGGAAGTACTGGAGGTGAATGCTGGAATCACACTACTATCGGCGAGAAAATTCGACTCCTCTGGCTTTGACGTTAAAAAAGTAAGTGAAGAAAAAATGATAGCTCAATGAATGAAGGATCATTTCAAAGTTCAAAATGTTATAAGTTAATGAGCCTGAAACGAATATGCTAGGAAAATATTTATAGCTTACAGACCCGAAAATCTGATAAAAAGTAAGGAAATTTGACAACTTTTAACGACAGTGAACTTTGGAGAATAGTTTTTTATTGAAAAAATATTAGGAAAAATCTGAAAAAATGCATGGTGGAACTCTAAACATTTCTCAACAAATTTCAGTTGAAAAAATTTGAAGAATATAACAAATTCTTAATTTTTTGTACATAAATATACAACTGTACTATCTTCAGTTCTAATGAATATAATGAAGTGATTTAAATTAGAGCTAGTGAGTTGAGGAGCTGATAGCAAAAGCGAACTAAAAAAAGAGTCGGAGCAAAAGTGGGTTGATTATATCTCAGCGGAAGAACGAATTAGCTCACGCGCTACGGGCAAAAACGAGTTTTCGATTGTGTTCAACTCCAACTGAACTGTTGATTCGTTTTTGGCTACGCTGATATTTTGTTTCGTTCGCGCCTGGACGATCGAGAAGGAATAAAATTGAAGGGTTTATCTCCTTGAAAAGCTCAAGCGCAATTTCAACGTTTTTTTAAAAGAGTCAAAAAACGTTGTTAAAAATCGAATTTTTAATTTAGAAGAAACAAATATATTATACTCCTGAGGTACATCAATGCTGAATTGATGCCTGAAAAGTTATATTGGAAAAATATATTATATTTCGAAAACTAGCTGTGAATTCGATCTCGAGTGTTTCCACTTTGTTTGTATTTATAATTATATGGTGCTCATTTCACGAGCACTTTGCTTCCCGTTAGCAAATGTATTTGCTTCCTCATAGAGGAAGCATTAGTTATTTTTTTCAATAATAGACAAACTCAAGTCTTCATTTTGATCAATTTAAAAATAGAATTTTACAAAAAATGCAAAATTACAAAATAATACAAACAATTTTTTGATTACAAAGACAAATCAGAGAAATCAAATTTTGAATTCGAAATGATAATTTTTCGAGCTGGAAAAGGGAAGGAAAAAGTTCTGTCGCATCCTATCCCTTTGCCAGCTTTATGATTTTTTTTTTTAAATTGTCAGAATTATTCTATTTGAAAATTTATGATAAAAAAATCATTTCTATTCATGCGTGGTCGACTTTGAATTATGTCGATGAAAAAGTTTTTCTGTTAGAAACAGATGATTGATATATTATAAATGAGCATAACTTCCTTAATCTTCAATAAAGTGTATTAATATTATAGATCAATCGATTTCCCTCGAATCAAAGAATCTTTTCCGTTCTTGCATCAATTTTAAATTATGTTAGTGTAAAAAGTTTTACTATAAAAAACCGTGTTTTCAAATATTATGCATAACCATAGCTTCCTTACTCTTCAATAAAATGTATCAATGCTATAGATCAATCGATTCGTCTTGAATCAACACAACTTTTCTATTCTCGCATCAACTTTAAATTATGAGAATTAGAACATTTTTAGTATAAAAATCGATTTTAAAAATATATAAATTACCATAACTTCCCTACTCTTTAATAGAATTTTTTAATATTATAGGTCAATCGATTCGTTTCGATCCAAGGAATCTTTTATATTCTTGCATCAACTTTGAATAATGTCAATGAAAAAAGTTTTACTATAAAAAACCGATTTTTAAAATATATAAATTACCATAACTTCCCTACGCTTCAATAAAATATATTAATAGTATAGGTCAATCGATTCGCCTCGAACCAAGGAATCTTTTATATTCTTGCATCCACTTTGAATTATGTAAATGAAAAAAGTTTTACTATAAAAAACCGATTTTTCCAATATTATTAAGTGCTCAGAAAAAATACAACAAACATTTTTAGAAATCCTTCGGTCAGATTCAAGATATTAGTCGGGAAAATAAGCCCTCCAAATTTCATCAATTTATCTGCGACCGTTTTCAAGTTATCGTGTTCACAAAAAAGCGTGACATCCACACATCCGGACAATTGCTTAGAACATTGTATTAGACATTTTCAAATTGGGGAAGGTTCAATTTAATGAATTTAAATTTTTTGGAAAATGCTACCATTACAAAGCTTCCTCTATGAGGAAGCAAAATGAGTGATTATTATTAAAAAATTTCCTTTCATTTTTAATACGCATAATATTTTACAAATAAATTATCAATACCATGACGCCCTAGAAGTAACTCGGTTCCCGTTGCGTGGAATGTGACAACTAAAATGGGAATTTGTGGGTGATTCTGATACCAATCTATTTAGATTATTAAATTTTCCAATTAGGAAAAGAAAACAATTCCAAAAATTTAAAAACATTTCCAAAAATTGCTCAAATTCAATATTCTTTTTTTAAAAAATTTTAATTAAAAGTAAGATTTCTTACAATAAAATTGAGGTAAAACTATATCAACTCAATTTAAGGAAATCTTAAATTATTCATAAGCAAACCCTGCAGATTGGAAAGAATCACGAGTTTAGTGTCTCTATTTAAAAATTGTAAATTAAGATTGAAAAGAATTCAATTTTATCATGAATGATTTTTGAAAAATAAGCAGGAAAAAGATTCATAATCAAAAAATAAAATTCCAAAGCAACCTCACTTTTCGGCTCATTAGAGACAAAAATAATATAATGAAAAAAGAGGAAGAAAAAGGGAAAAAGTCAACCAAAAACCAACCTCTCACATTTTCCTTTCGCCCTCCTTTTTATACTACGAGGGGACCAACATGTTTCGAAGCCAACTTAAACCTCCTCATCAGGGATTATTTGTAGGGAATAACTTAAGGTATGAAAAAATTAATATACCTGTAAGGAAAATATTTCAATCAGTATTAATCAAAAATTAATTAAGTTTAATGTAATCAACATTATTTATTGAGAAATTGATTGTTTAATAGAAAAGAATTCTTTCTATTATCTAGTCAAAGAAAATTACTTGAACCAATTAATTACTCTATCCATACTTTGTTATATCGGACTTGCATGTTGGTGGCGGAAGTGAGAACGTGTTTAGTGACAGGTGGAGAGAGAATTTTACGGAATTTGTGTGGAAGGTGTGAGTGGAGTGTGAGGGTGGAAGCCGAGGAGGTGAGTAGGGTTGTGTGGGGTGAATTGGGGAGATAAAAAGTGAGTTTCAGCGTGGGTGGGAGGTGGTATCTAGCTGGATAGGCAAAGTGAGGTTAGGTTGGCAAGTAATCGGGGGAGTTCGTGGTCAGGAGTCCTGGGCTTTCGAGGGTTCAAGGGTGGGTCTCGAAAAGTTAGGGGATGCTAAGGGAGAGAAAGGGGTGTCTGCAGGGACTGAGGAATTAAAAAAAAAAAAGGGGAAAAAAAACGAAAATTTGGCGGCGAAAGACGCCAACATTTTGAAGAGACATCTGTCGGTTGCAGCAGGTACTGCATGGATAGATCCCATTTACCGGCGGTAGAGCGGGAGGTGGGCAGCGAGAGTACTGGCAGTGCTGGTAGTGAAACCGACGGGGAGGGAATTTTCCACAAGCCACGACGGCCAACAACGCGTCGCCCGGTGTCGAGCGGTGCGTCGGGGAGAGGGAGAAATCGGGACGGTGGCAACGAAGGAAGCGAGAAGGTAAGGGAGAGAGCGTCAAGCGCAAGTGACGGGGAGGATCTCTTGAAAAGGAAGAGAGACAGCCAAGAGAGTCCGGAGAAAAGCGAGGTCGAGAGCCCGTTTAAAAAAAGCGGGATAACACCGAGGTCACCCCCCAAAAAAATGGAGGGGATGTTGGAAAAGGAGGCTCTCGGGATGTTAAAATAAAACAGATGGAAGAGGAGATTAGGGCGTGGAAAGAAAGGACGGAAAAAAGGCTTAAGAAGGTGGAGGGCAGGACGGAAATGGAAATAGGAGTCGGGGGAAGCGGGGGCGAGATTAAAGGTATTTGGGAGAGGGTAGGGAATATGATAGAAGAGAAAGTGGGAGAGCGTAGGAATGAAAAGGAGGAGAGGGCGGATATGGAAAGGATAAGGGCAATGGAGTTGAGAATGGAGAGAAAGGAGAAGGCAGACAGGAGAAATAATATTGTGATAAGAGGGTTGAAGATGAAGAGCGGGGAAGAAAGGGAGGGCGTGGAAGCGCTGCTACAGAGCATAGGGTGGAATAAAGGCAGGGTAGGGAAAGTTAAGTTGGAGGGGAGAAAGGAGAAAGAAGTGGCGGTTGTGGAGTTGGAGAGCTGGGAAGAAAAATTGGGGGTAATGAGAAATAAAAATAGGATAAAGGATAAGGAAGTTTTCATCGATCACGATTTGACGAGAAAGGAAAGGGATGTACAGAGAATGCTGTACGACAGGGCTAGGAGGGAGAGGAGTGAAGGGAGATCGGCGAAGGTAGGATATCGGAAAATAAAAATAGACGAGAAAATGTGGGTGTGGGACGAGGAGAAAGAGGTGTTGAAGGAAGTGCAGGGGAATTGTTTTCGTAGGAAGTAGGGGGGCGGGGGTAATGCAGGGTAGAGGAGTTTTGAAGGTGCTTTACTGGAACGTAGCAGGGATAAAGAAGAAGGATGAGGAGTTCTGGAGGTATATCCAGGAATTTGATGTGGTAGGACTGGTAGAGACGTGGGTGGAAAGAAAGGAATGGGATAAAATAGAGCCAAAGCTGCCAAGGGGGTATAGGTGGAGACTCCAGGAGGCGGTCAGAGTGAAGAAGAAAGGAAGGGCTAGTGGGGGAATTATAACGGGGATTAGAGAT
>CAKNYM010022150.1:0-18323 GCA_932195095.1 Andricus curvator | reverse complement strand
TTCACACTTTTCAAACAGTAAATAAGACTTTTTCAAAAGGTAAATACCAATTTTTGCTCGCTCAAGTTTATAATAATACATACAGAAATACCATCATCTCTTATTATGGTAGGAATCTTTATAACTGTAACCCGATTATCCCTAAATTCTTACATTTTATTTTAATTATAGATGCAGAATGAACCAAATATTGATATCAAAAGTCTCTCCGTGTAGTATTTCTTTGCTAATTGAAACAGATAGGGAACCCCGTTTTTTCAGTTTGGAAATTTTTAGATCGATTCATTAAAAATTGGCCGAAATATTTATTTTACAAGAAAGCATACGACGCCACGAAAGATATCACGCTGTCTGATGGTGCTCAGTGCCCGCGGAGCTATCTTTAACGACGTCGCATGCTGTATTGTGAAATGCATATTTTCGCCAATTTTTCAATGAATCGATCTGAAAATTTCCAGGAATCTTCACGGAAAAAAGTGGATCGTTAAAAAAAACTCTGTGAACCAGCAGCTCTAACTATTTTAAATTGAACCTCAGCTTTTCGTAGGTGAATTTGGTTGAAATTACTATTTCGCATTCAGGTTATTTAAACTGACTTCTTAAAAGAGTAGGTTGAACAATTTCAAATAGTAGGATGCACTGCACCAGTTGGTAAGCGTCCACACTCAGGAGAATAAGAGTTACTATTTCGTGTAGTATGCCTTACTTCTGTGAAGAGTAACTTTGCCGATTTCGCATTGTAATGCATATATGTATATGTGTATATGCTCTGCACGCATTCTATACACGATTTATAAATAGATTAGCTCGAAACTTTCGACAACAAAAATGATGTGAAACGTCGATCGATTTGAAAAGGAAAAAATTATTTTATATATGATTATTACTGCACTTAATTTACGAATATTCTTAACAATTTACACGCACAGAGACTTACACATATAATCGCACGCTCAAACGCTTTGAAAAATCGCCCCCGCTGGGGAATCGAACCCTAACTAACTACCTTAAACCTGTCCTAAAACCTAAATCTAGCGCAAGTGTTAGTCAAGTGAGCTACGGAACCGCTTAGATTTTTCTGACAAACTCTCGGTCAAGCGGTTTCTCTGAGAAAAACGTGGCCAGCTAAGAAATTATAATAAATAATTACTTAAAATTTTTTTAACTAATCTCTTACTGATGATTTCTAATATTTTGTAACGAGCTTGGGAAAAATATTTTGCTTAGAAGTATTAACTCACACAGTAAATATATTATTAGTAATTTATATGTATATTATTATAAAATGAATTGAATTACAATTTTTAAACAGTACATATTTTGTATTATTGAAAATTAAGGCTTGAAAAAATGTTTTCGAATGAAAGTTTTTGAATTTTGAACTGATATATAAATAAAAAATAGTTTAAACACCGTAATAATATATCAAATGCAAAATCGAAATCACTATTTTAAGATGAAACAAACGTTGAATTGTGATTTAAATTTAAATTTTTTGCACAAATAAAATTTTTCTCATGAGATATGGGGATGCTGAATTAGAATAAAAACTGTTAAAAAAAAAATATTCGGTTCCGAGAAATTGATATCAGGGTGCACAGTCTTCCCCTGTTTTTCTTAGTTTCCCCTTTTTTCTTGAAATTTCCCTTTTCCCCCTTATTCTCAAAAACCTTCCCCCTTTTCCCCTTTTCTCTTTAAATATACGATATTTGAAATTTTACCCATTATTGAATAATAATTAAAGCAATTATAGCACTTAAATAAATTATTTATGAATAAATAAGGAACACGTTCCAAGTTCAGACCATTACAAATAAATACTCTTAAACAAATTTGAAGATGAAACATTTTAAAGCAAGTTGAAAATGTGAAAACTGCCGACAGAAGTTATTATCCAATATAAAATTGGAACAGTTACAAAATATATATTATTTTTTAAATAAGTATTAGAAGATTAATACATTTTAGTTGAAATGTACAAAGTTAAATACCTAATTAAAAAATGGAATATTCCAAACTCATCAACTGGAATTTTAAATGTTCTAACTTGAGCAATTTTTAATTTTTTTAAATTTTTACTTGAAAATTTAACTATTGTTGAAACTTTTTTTTGTTGAAAATTAATTTTTTCAAACGCACAATTGAACTATTCCATTTGTGTTTGAAAATTGATCTTTTTTAGTTGGAAATTCAACTATTTGGTTGCATGTTCAAATTTCGTTCAAAAGTTATATTTTTTGGCAGAAAGTTGGTTAAAAATGTAACTATTTGGTTGAAAATATATTTATTTTGTTGAAAAGCTGTCTTTTTGGTTGAAAATCAAACTACTTTGTTAAAAATGCACTTTTTCAAACTGAAAATTGCAATTTTTGATTGAAAATTATTTTTTGTATTGAAAGCTTATATTTTTGAGTTAAAAATTCGAGTGTATTATAGAAAGTACTTTTCTTGGCACGAAAATTCAATAAATAGGTAGAAAATTGGTTTTTTCATTTGAAAATTAGTTTCTTGAAATGAAAATGTAGCAATTCCATTTTTGGTTCAAAGTTGATCTTTTTTATTTTGAAAATTCAAATATTTGATTAAAAATTCATGTAATCTGTTAAGAATTCGTCCTTTTTTTTGTAGAAAAATCATCTTCTTGCTTTAAAATTCGAGATGTTGAATACAATTTTTTTTCTTCATTGGCTAAAAAATCTTTTTTTGGTTGAAAACTCAACTCTTGTTGAATATTCGTGTTTTTTGGGTTAAAGATTCAACTGTTTTGTAGAAAATTTGAATTTCCTCTGGAAAATTCAATAGTTTGGTGATTTTTGAACAACTTTGTTAAAAATTAATTTCTTAGTTAAAAATTCATCATTTTAGTTAAAGTTTTTTCTTGTTTGTTAAAAAGTAGGTTTTTTAACTAACAATTGTGATGTTTGGTTGAAAATTAACTTCTTAATTATTAATTCATATTTTCGAGTTGAATAATCAACTGCATTGTAGAAAATTCAACAATTTGGGAGAAAATTCAGTTTTTTCAATTGAAAATTAATTTTTTGAAACGAAAATATAACTATTCGATTTTTGGTTAAAAACTGTTGTTCTTAATTCAAAAATTCAACTATTTTGTTCAAAAATGATCTTACTCATTGAAAATTGAAAATTTCGAAAGTTAAAAATAAATTTCTTGCTCAGTTACAATTTTTTTGAAAATCTGCAAAAACATGTGTTTTTTTGATTGAGTCATATGCACACATTTAAAAAAAAGTTGAATATGTCGAAACTGAAATTTATTCAGCTTGAACCAAAGAAACATTTTTTTATTTTTATTTTTCGGAAAAAAATGTTTGTCGTGAATTAGGATTTTTGGGATTTCATATCTTTTTTTGCGATTTTCGAACGTTATAAACACCACGAAAAAAATGTTTCCCATGGATAAAGAATAATAACATGTTTCTTTGGTTCAAGGTGACTCAATTTCAGGTTCCAATCAATCCAAAAAACATGTTTTTGTATATTTTCCAAAAGTTTTCAATGAGGCAAATTTTTTTTTAATCAACAAAAATGGTTTAATTGTAAATTTAAGAAAGAGAACAGAAGATATTAACTGATTTCAATTGTTTTCAATTTAGATTGAAAGTATTAATTATAGTAAGGATGAAATGACAAATCTTGGAAAGAAATATTTATGAGAACGATGTCAAACATATCAAAATTGTATATTTAACTAATTTTATTTTTTCCCGGACTTTTGTATTTCACTCTGGATGGGTTTCCAACGATCTAACTATATCCAATTTTTAAAAATAAATCTTAAATGGCAGAAATCATTGAAAAATCATTAAAAGTTATTTAAAAATGTAACATTTCTTACGGAAAGGTTGTTTGTTCTTTTCGACATATGAAAATAAATGTTTAATCTTTCCCCTATTTTCCCCTTTTTCGTGCGAAAACCACCCTATTTCCCCTTTTTTGAGCTCCTTTTACGCTGTGATCCCTGTAATATCAAAGATCGCGATATCATAGTAGTATGGTAGATTTTATTGTTGTTGAAAATCTGAAAAAAAATTAGAAAATATTTTTTTTCCATGAAATGGTAGAAAGTTTTACAAATATCAATGTGAAAAGGTTGAAAAAATTATTACTATTTTAAAATTGGAAATTAATTTGAACTCAAATTTTATTACAAATTATTTTTTCATTATTGGTTCAAAAAATGATATGTCGAAAACAATGTATTATTCTACTAAAAAAAAATTCTTCCAAATAATATAATATTTGAACTTAGGTGGCTTAATCAAGTACGATCCTAATCAATTTTAGTGTTATAAGAAATTAAAAATATCATAAGCAGAAAATGCCATAGTAGAAATAATGTAAAAAAAAGTATCCTTTTTATATATAATTCTTCAGAATATTTTTAAATTCTGAAAATTTTTTACAAAACAAAAAAACAGTATTGAAGTATAAAGTTGAGTTATTCACTATGTTCATTTATAATAATTATCTCAACTGATATTATGATAAAAGAGAAAACATTATAAAATAGTTTCCGTTAATTTATTTAATTTTGTAAAATGTCAGTGCGCGGTCTGTCTTATAGATTGAAAAGCGAAAATCTGTTGTTTTACTGATAAGCAAGTTATAATTCGTCCTTCTTTTTTAATTTGAAACGGACCGCCTAAAAAATGTTGCGGAGGGGGCCTACACGTTTCTAGTTGTGCCACTGAACTCACTTACAATTTCAAATAGTAAGGCTAACAATCTCGCGCAGTGCTTATTGCAATGCGAAAAAGCAGATCGAACTCACTTGCAAAAGTCAAACTCACAATTCTTTGCTTACTATGAAAATTAGTTATTCATACAGTTTACATGTTCAAATGTACTATTTCAAATAGTTATTGAAGCTACTTGTTCTAGTAATCTTTCTTTTTACAATTTGAAGTAGTAATGCTGACTTTAGACTTTGTATATTTTGAGATCACTATCTCATTCAGTATCAAAAACTATTTGAATTGTTTCTTGTGCAATGCGAACACGTAAACTTCAAGTTAACAATACATCAAAGTGAATCTAACTATCTACTTTTTTCCGTGTTCCTTTAGTAGGGAGGAACAAATATCTCGCTGGGAGTTGTTTCAATTCTAAAGTTATCTCGATACTTTTTGGCGACGAATCTGAAAAAACGGAGTTCCCGATTTGACTCAATTTGCAATTAAATATTATTAAAGAATAGACGATTTTCAGAGATTTCTTGGTTTCGTAAGCATTGCTGGGATATATTTCGTGTGTATATTAAATTTTAAACAGTTTCAATAATATTTGCTCAACTTACGATGATTTATATATTAAAAACTAATTGAATTTGGGACAAAATTTTTTCAGTTTTTCATGCTTGGTATTAAAAATAATCATTATATGGAAAAACAAAACATAGGAAAAAGTTCCGTCTCATAATTCTCTACAAGCCTATATGTAAACAAATAATTTTGTTCCTTTCAAAATTTCCGTCCACCGAGACGTTTGGACAATACTTCACTCGATCTCGAGCGCTGGGCGAGTTTCTCGATCCAGACCCTCCTGACACTCGACAGTGACTTAGCATGAAAATTCATGATAGTTAATGGATCTTGAGAATCGAATCATTCTGATTCACAATTTTCTGATTTAATAAAAAATCATAAATCTGTATAAAAGTGTTGCTTATCATTTTGATACAATTTATGGATCAAATTGATCAACTGCGGCATTTACTGTGAAAGGAATTACTTTGAGTTTAATTGTATGCAATCTTATAAACTGCTTATTTAAAATTGTTAGAGTGAAATAAGTTTCAAGTTAAAGGGCTTCAATTGTCAATTCTTTAAACTGTAATTCTTGTATTGTGTATGTTTCAAATAGCAGTAGTGCATGGAGCAGAAGCTAAACATTTTTTTTTAAATATATTTGCATATAAAATTACGAGCCTTATTTATAATCACTTCTGAATATTTATGAATATTCGAAACCATTACCCCACTCAAACATTTTAGCATGTTGTACTATAAGTCTTGACTGAGCTTCGAAAGCTGCTTGCCACGACATGTAGTGGAACGTGTGAGTGCTTAGAATCCTTTATCCATGCTTTTCGATGAAATCGGAAAGTACTTTAAAAGAATGTACATTTTCCGATATAAAATGTGCGAATATTTTTCCTATCTGGACCAGTACGTACATAAAAAGGGAATAAATCTTATACATACATGAATACATTGATTCTATTGATATTTTGTATGCAGATAATAGCCTGATCTGAGTGCTTCAAAGAGATAATATTCAGATCTTTGCAGGCGGATCAAAATCTAATCCTTCTAAAGGAAGTAATTCAAATAGAAACGTAATTATTAGAGATGCATGAATTTATAAAATAATTTTTTATGCAAATTTTTCACTTATAAGGTACTCATCAAAATATTTTCTTTGAACTGAAGAAATATTGTATCTGCTATATTCTCCACTGCCATTATTTGAATCAAAGAAATATTCTTTGTTTCAAAGATTCTTTTTTCACTATTTTTGGTATTCTATGTATGTATACCTCAAAATTTTTTTAAGCCAACCAAATTCACACGAAAGTTTTACCTTTCTTATGTGACAGAATACGTTAGGTGTTCCCGGATAAAGTTATTGTTTTTTTTATTGGGTTGAAACTTGGATGAATTATAGTTCTAGTAGACCTGCATTAATTCACCAAACCGTAAATCCATTTGTCAAGCGCGCGGTTGTCACTATGCAGGGGCCTTTTTCACCTTCACGTTAGTAAAACTTCTTGTAGGTTAATCCGATTAAATAAAATTAGAGTTAAAATTGATTTTCTGAAAAAACGCCACTTTAACCATTTTTTTTTCTTTTTTAAAAAATAGCTTTTTCATAACACGCGCATCGAAAGTCCCACTTTCGATTCCTGCTGAGTATCAGATGGCAGGGCAAAAGTTACTTTCGGCCCTAGGGGCGAAAGTCAAACATGGCTCAACTGAATGAAATTGATGGGATTATGCGCGCACATGTCTCGAGTGTCTCTTCTAACTTCACTACAGCAGCGCCACACATAACTTCGTAGTTTCCATTATTATCACGTGTCATACAGGTCCAGTGTTATCGTTTCGTTGAAATCTAGTGTCCCTTCCAAATCTCGGAAAACCGGGTCTCTCCAGACCCCCCTTTTAATTCTGCACGGAGAGAAAAATCAGCGTTTGAAACGACGAAAGGGCATCGTAGTCCAAAACGACGACTCATCGTCGTCTGAGACGACGAATATCGTCGTTTGAAACGACATTAATCGTCGTTTGAAACTACGAAACTCTTGCATTCCTGAATTAGGCCACGCCTCCAGTTTTTGGTTGCAGCGCGATCATCGTTTCAAGCCACGATCCACGTCGTTTCAAACGACGAGAGTCGTGGTTTCAAACGACGAGAATCGTGGTTTCAAACGACGATACGTATCGTCGTTTTGAACGACGATTTCTTCGTTTCAATCTACAGTTCTCGTGGTTCTGAACGACAATCAAGACTCGTAGTTTCAAACGACGAATAAGCGTCGTTTCAAACGCTGATTTTTCTCCCCGTGTGGTAGTGTCATTTTTTATCTCGCTATCACTCAAAAGGCAGCGAAAGCCGAATATCCGGTGCGCTTGTTATGAAAAATATCGTACGTAGCTTCTGGCGAATGGCGGCGATGGCTATGCAATATACTATTTCTACACTATTTAAAGTCATGTATGTAGAAGAAAAAGTGGGATGGAAATAATTTTTTACTCAAATTCAGATTTTTACGCTCGAGGGTGCCACCTCATGATTATATAATATATGTGAACCAAAGAAAATCATCCCAAGATAGTTAAATCTAGCTTAGAGGCACGATAGACCTAATAGTATTCGTTCCCGGGCGCTGCCCAAGTAGAATGTGGTCCCCTCCAGCGTAAAAATCTCAATTTGACCAAGAAATTATTTCCAACCCACTTTTTCTTCTACATGACTTTAAAGAGTGTAAAAAAGGCTATTTTCCAAAAAAGAACAAAATTTAAAAGTGTAATTTCTTTCAGAAAATAAATTTTAATTTTGATTTTCAAACAAAAATTGTTAGGAAAGTCTTAAAGCACATGAAAAGAGCTTTCCACAACACTACAATAAAAGACCAAAGGGATTATCCTAGAAGAAATTACACTAACGAGAAGGTGAAAAAGCATCTTGTAAAGTGAAAACTTCAGGCCCCTGTATATTGACAAACGTTTGATACATGGACCCATGTTTTCAGCCAAGTTCCAACCCGATCGAAAAAAAAAATTTAGGTGAGAACACTTGACGTATTCTGCCCCAATATAATTTGTTAAACGCAAAACATTCATATTTCAGAATTTATATTCAGTTTTAATTTAAAAATAAATTAAATTGAGTAGGAACTCTTAACCTTTTCAGGCATACATTTTTCCTCGCATACAAATGATTTAAAACTTCATGGAAGGAAGGTTTTGGGGGTCGCTGAATTCGAATCTGGAGTCAAAATTTCAAAATTCAAGATATCCGATGCATTAGATGAAAATTATAAACATTTAAAAAAAATATTTTTTTAAAAGCTTACGAACTAAAATGACCAGATTGCCATGCGGAAAAGTATTATCTATTGATGGAACAACAAATTTAGCCTAATGTATGTAGTTTCATTACCATAATTTTAAGTTGGGGGAAAAGTTAATATATATGATGGTCGGAAATGCATGACTACATAATGTATAGTATTCTATGACGTTATAAATTGCAGTGTTTCCCATGAAGTTTTTTCACCCTATTTTCTGTGTGCCTCCAGGCGGATCTTTGGAGATTAAGAAAAATACTTTTGAAAAACAACAGGGCCTACAATAACTTGAAATCTGAAATATTAAATATTTAACTCTTGTTTAACGTTATTATTTCTCCAACACTGAAAAATGTTAAGTATTATAATTAACTAATATTCAATTCGACTACATCTTGACCTTTTGTAACTCGACGAAAAATGCGTTCCTTATCACCCTGGTAAGCTAACCTCTAAACCTTTATAATGATTCAAAATATGTTGAATACTATTATTTTATAAGATTTAATATTTAATAATTCTTATTTTATTTTTTATATAATATGCCTGGTGAGGGTAACGGTTCGTTATCGAAACGATGCAGGCTCAAATTGTTTTTTGAATAAAGTCTGGATATGTCGCTTAAGAATTGGAAAAAGATAATAATATTATTTATTCATATGAAATATTCTTTTATGTTGTTAGATAATATTTTATAACCCAATCTTGTGTGTCGTTTTCTGATTATTTTTGTTAATGTCCAAGTTTTTAGAAGTGACATGCGAAGAATAAATTAATAATATTTGACATAAATTAACTTTATAACTTCTGATGTCATTTTATTCTCGTGTGGAAAAATTTCGTGGCGCTGTACTGTTTCTGTCCAGTACGCCTTGAGTCCACATTGGCGCGCCACAGGCTGACTGTCCAGTGGCTAGACTGGGATGTAACGCTCGGTTCGACTAGTTTCTAGACAGATCGGCTATTTTGATAAAAAATAATTAATAATTAAATAATATAATTATTTTTTATGCCATAAAAGTCCAATATATAGATTTTGCAGTTAATTAAAAATATAAAAAAAGTTTTTGTACAAAAAAAATGATGAAATGTGTTTACGCAAATCTCTTGTACATACGCCGGGTGTCGAACATCTGATGTAACTACCTATTACATTGGTGTAACTTTGTCCCGTCGCCTTAACACCTCGGCCATCTAAAAGTTAAATTTTTTTTCTTTTTTGTCGGACATGCATTTCAATTCATTACATCCTAATATTTATTTCAATAAAACATGAACAATTTTTAACATTAAAAGTGCTTAATTTGTGAATAAATCATTGAAAAAAATAAAGTTTGTGTGCTGTTACTTGCGATTAGGCTACGAAATAATGATTGTTTATTATTTCAAATAATTAATACGTTAGGCTTAATTATCATTTACGGAATCAATAAATAATTAAAATAAATGAAATAAATCTTTTATAATAATATTTGATTTTCTGGAATATCATAAATATTTTACATAGCATTATACATATTATAATTATTATAAATTCAATATAAATTCATTATAACTTCACTATATAATTCAATTGAAACAAAATGTTTTTAAACGTTCTTCAAAAAATCGTTCTTGAAACTGAAGTTCTTTCAACAATTATTGTTTACTATCTTAAATATGTGATACTCTACAATTAATTATTGCTTGAGCATTTGTACAATTGTGTATTGTAATTTCCTAAATCTTTTATTCAAAAATGATTATTTTCTGAATTCATCTCTGTAATTTTTGTTCAAGTCCAAACCGTGATTCTATCTAGAAACTAGCTAAAATGTGGACAATCTTTATATATTCAAATTCGTAACGAACTCCTAGATAGCGCCAAGAATGGGAGTAGACAGCAGAATGGTTTGAATCAAACACGTAGTGAAACTAGAAAGCGCCAGTGTAGCGCCAGGCTAGTATTGCGTGAATAGACAGACTTGAGAAAAACTGTACTGGCTTTAGCATGATTCAAGACTGCCACGAAATTTTTCCACACGGGTTATTTGTGTATCTGAAATATTCTGTCTTGGAGAAAAGCCTTTCCCAATTTCACAGAAATTCAATGAGCGTAAAAAAAAATCTTTTCCGTTCTCAAATGTAAACTATAAAGGGCGTCTGTTAAATTTACGGTGATTGTCAAACTAATGCAGCGTTTCTTGATACAAGAATATTTAATATTTATTGATAATATATAGGCGTCAATTTTTTTATTATTGAATAGAAAATGAGAGGGTGATCTTTGGGACAGATAATTGTTATCTTTCATCTCTCTATCTGTATTCCCCTCTAATGGAAAGGGTGACGAGTGTGACCTAACGCATCAAATTGGGAAAGGGTGGCAAATAATTTATGATGAATTCAATACATTTCAACGTCAATTCCAACAACCTTAAACAATATATTGAGTGGATGACCTTATTTCGTGAGCCATATACGTTTTATTTGGTTACTTATGTGCTTAGGTATTTCTCATCTTCAATTTTGTTTAGATTTGATACAATGAGGAATGCGACACATTTTTTTATCCTGCATATAATCCTGCGATTATTGTGGACGAAATGTGGTTTGGTGCTCCTATCTCCTGAATAGACAAATTTTCCTGAAAGAAAATTAAAATTAATTAAAATATTCTGGAGAAGAAAATTATAATCATGAAAAATATGCTTCGAGAGAATCCACAACGTAATTAAATTACGTATTACATCTGTTTTAAATGTCTTTTTGATTTTAGAATGAAGGATAAATAAATAAGATTGTATTTTAATTAAATATATGAATTATAATACAAAATATAAAACAATTTTTTTAAGGACAAACGTTACCATCACCTGAAATAAGATCATCTAAAATATTTCTCTTAGAAAGAATATTCATTCAAAAAAATTTTCACAAAAATAAGTAAAAAAATGTCGTTTCTTTGTTTTTGTTTAGGACACCAGAAATAAATTCATCTAAAACCTTCCTCTCATAAAGAATATTCATTCAAAAATATATTCTTGAAAATAAGTTCAGTGGTTGAACAGAAATTCGCGGATATAGATACATACACAATAGGAAAAGATAGAACCTACTTTTTTTTTAGTTGGTTAAAAAAATTCTCTGCATTCCTTTATTACACAATTTGCAATATTTACTCTATTCTGAATTTGGTTACATTAATAACTATTTTGAATTTCCGAAGAAACCTTTTTTGGGCCAGCCTACATACAGGGCAGTATGAAAGTTTCAAAGTACGGCTCTGGAGTGCTTCCAATATACTCGCAGGACAATACCAGATTAGTTAGAGGGCGCTAAATATTATATATTGTGTTTGGGCGAAGATCCAGTTTTTAAAATATGTATAGTAATAGTGTTTTATTTGGATTATTTTAAGTGAATAAATATATATGTACGCATATAAAGTTCTCAGTTAAGCGACGTACGTAAATTTTATTGTAAAAGTTATTGAAATGTAAAATTTTAATTTAACTGAACAAATGCAGATTTAATATCATATAATAATTGAAGTGCATACTTTTATCCTTTTCACATTTATACTTCATTAATCAATCTTCAGCTTTTAAGATTAGAGGAAACCAGTACGAGGTGGATACTAGTACGAACTAAATAAATAATGGGAAAAAGTGACTGGGTTTTCTAACATAAGTTCTGTAGTATTTATGAATAAGTAGCTATATGAAAAAGCGAGCTTTACAATCAGCCTTTTTACCACTCTCTTGCTAATTTTTAAATTAAAAAACTGAAAAATGTGTTTTTGACATGGCGATGCAAATTTTGTCTGCTGACAGATTATCATTTTTTTAGGAATTAAATTGCTTTTACTAATATTTCACTAGTTCCTCCCATGTTTCAGAATCTTGGCTTCAACAATGTGTAATGATCAATTCTCTTGATTTTAATCAAAAATATATTTCACTTATTTGTATAAAAATGTAATTCAATACGAGGTGAATATATGGGTACTAAAAGAATTTTTTTACTTTTAGATTGCGAGCACAAACCAAACAATTTTTAAATCTCGCCAAGATTTCCTTTTTTCCTTTTTAATACATTCTCAAAGTTCCTGTAATTTCTTCAATTAATTAAACTAAGAAATTTAGATAGCTCTTAAAATTACTTGGCAAACTTTGTTTTCATAAACTATGTTGATTGTACTGATAACTTTTTACTTGGCGGGATTATCTGAATCGCAGATGTTTTTGGTGAGACTTTGTGAATTTGCTTAAAGATATAAAATATAATATTACTGGATTGTCCAATTTTTTGATGCTAGTCGATTATATTATTTGCAATACAAAAATAATTTAAAATCGATGACCCAACTTTTCTCAAAAAATTTTTCCTAATTATGTCTAATTCTTCAATATTTCTTAACGAATTATTCCTAATTAGTTCTAAAAAAAAGATAAAAAGGGTTCAAAAAATACATAGGTATTTTATATTTATTACTAATGAATGCGTGTGTACTATTCGAATTCAGGTCAACATTTGATTAAATTATAGCACTGCATGGGAAGTGAGCTTGAAACTTATGGATGGCAAGGTGTTGTGTAATAGCCACGATTATATGCAAATGATTGTAAATATCCCTAATTGGTAACAACCTAAACAAGATAGCAGTATGAAAAAACACTGGAAAATGGTTGTCCTAAGTTTGGAAATTGAATCTATACATTTGAAGATTTCATTTGCTTTCTTTTATTCTTTTGCTTTTTTTTGCTTTACACATTTTTGAATTTACAGTTTGAAAAGTAATTTACAATAAAAAGATCGAAAGCAATGAAAATTAAATAAGTAAATAATATGAAATTTCAAAACTGACATTTTTTTCACAACCCTTGAAAACGGGGTTGATTTAACTATTGCGGCTGCGCTAAATAGACTGGACAGATTCTGAAACTCCAGACTGTTATATCAGTATGCGGTCCGCTCTCGTTCCGCTGTGTTCGAACTTGTGACCTTCGATTGTTTCCCAAGAAAATGAAATGATTAAATCTTACCTCGGTGTATAGTTTTAAAAATGTATTGCACTGCTCTTGCTTCATAAATAAATAAACTGAGAAAAACTTTCTCCTTTTTTAAGAAATCCTAATTAATACAAGATCTGATATAAAATTGGTGAACTATACAGTCAAAGGAACAATTTGCAGTTAAATCTAGATTGGAAAAAATGTGAAATATATTTTTTTTTTCGAAGTAAATCCCAAAAGATAAATGATTTCTCGTGAAATGATCAAAGGAGAAACTTTGATATTTTATGACCTGTGAGTTAGTTAATGTGGAAGTTGATGCTATCCGGAGGCTGAAGAGGCCGGAAATTTGGAGATTGTCAGAGAAAAATGAACGAGGTGAGGAGAAAATTTCTTACATTTTTATACGAATAAATGTTCTATAAAATTATACAGAATTAATCAACTAATCATGTAAAGGATTTTAAAAATCCATTCTCTAAATTTTGCAATATTCGATATTTTTTTTTTTTTAATAATGAGATGCATTTTTCCGTTACCATAGGAAAAATACAATGATTTATACTAGTTGTCAAGCGATTTTAATGAAACTTGGCTAAACTTCAGTGTTAGATCAGTGGAGTTTATGGTTTGAATGGGTTTCTAAAATTTCCAAATTCAGGGAGTTATAGGCCCAGAAAAATAAAAAATAGATGTCTCAATTTTTCGCTCAAAACCGTACCTTTATTTTTTCAAATATAAATATTTCGATTTCTTATCATTTTCTGCGTCGATTCAAAAAACAATATCGATTGATACTCTTTAACTTCCGAAGATAATAATTTTTTAGTGTAGCCGCGCGGCCTCACTATCCACGCGCAACGACAGGCACAGTGGGGTAAAATCAAATAACAAAGTTCAAAATAACTTTCAGAACGCAATTCCTAATTCATTAAAGATTTGGTTTTATTTTAGAAAAATTTATAATTAAATTTATAATTGATACGCAGCAGCAATTTTTAAATTGTTATTGATTAAAATTGTACGTCGATGCAAATAGCGAACAAATGTTGATTCTTTCGTTTTTCTTCTATCATTTGGTAAACAACTTTCCTAATCTCAGTATCTCTTGGATTTAATGCACAGGGGTGTGTAAAAGCGAAAAAGGATTGATAAATAAAATTATTCATTATAAACAAATTATAAATCAAATAGTGAACATTATCGATTATTCGTTTTTAAAGTAATATTTTGGTGATCAAATTACTTGCTTTTATGCACAGATTGATACATGATCACGATAAAATTTATTAATTCAATAAACAAATGATGTTAAAAATTATGTAAAAAATAAATATTGAGAAATATAGTTTTTCCTGTTAATTTTCCCTAAATTATATTGCCAGTAATTTTCAGTTGTTTGTTAATAAAATAGACCAACAAGAAAATGGTTCATGATAATGTTCACTATTTTATATTATAATCTGTTAATAAGAAATAACAATAATTTTGTTTTTTATTAACAAATCATAATGTCAAATAGTGAACATTATCGATTGTTCGTTTTTAATGTAATATTCTGGCGATATAATTACTTTTGTTTACCGACAAGGTGTAGTAGATCATAAAAATGTTTAAAGACAAATTATATAATTAAATACACATTATGAATTTTATACATAGATAGAATCTTTTTTTTTAATTCTCTGCAATTTACGTTTCCAATGAGGTTTATTAATATGCAAATTTGTCATTCAATATCATTTGTTAATTTCAGGAACTAATTATATAAACAAAAACACTTTTCATCTTGATTATTGCTATGTGATATTGCCGTGAAGCTTAGTTATACAAATTTTGTCATTTGATATTCATTGTTAATTTATTAAACAATCAGCGGAGAATTACTAGCTATATAATTTAGGAAAGATTAATATTAAAACCATTCTTCTTTACCTATAAATGTCCCAGTAATTATTTTTTATATTTTTTTATAAATTTTGTACATAATATCGTGATCAAGTGAGTATTTTTTTTAGCCACTTTTTGATTTTTTGTTTCTGAATTAAATTAAAAATGCCTATAAATTATACGCTATACCTACACAAATCATTAAAATTCAAGCAGCGGTTTGGAGGATATGGTATTTTAAAGAAAGTCGGGTCTCATAATTCGTAATCCTATAACTTCCTGAATTTCGAAAATTTTGGAAAACCATTTTAGCCATAAACTGAACTCATCGAACACTGAAGTTTCCCTAAAATTCTGATATTCAACAAATGCATTGACCCAAATTTGATATTCCTAAATTTAAAAATTCATATTCTGTATCATTATCTTTCACAGTTCAAATCATTAATATTGTATTTTATCGGGTTTTGTATGCTTTTGGTAGCTAGATTAGTTTGCCGAGTTAATCTGATTTAATGAGAATTCTCAGAAGATTATAAATATATAACTAATTTCGGAAAATTATTCAGAGAAAAATTTACAGATCAAGGCAGGTTTAGAATATTCGATGAGAATTTCAAATACAAAGCTCCAGGCTTCAGAATTGCAAATCAAAGTTTGTGGTTCTAATCATCTGCTTATCGTAGTACAAGTTTCTGGATGGTCAGCGGAGTTCCCTTCCAATCAAAGATTGAAAGGGCTTTATCAGATGAACTTAGCCTTCAAAGTATTACTTTCACACAATTGCATAATCAGAAACTGGATATATTGCTTTTATTTTAAAAATAATACTGCACGAAAAATGGTAATAAAGACAATTTTTAATTACATTTTTATACACAAGTCTTTGGGAGAATGTAGTTTGTAACATTATATATTATATTCTTTCTTACGAATGTCATGTACCATCGTAATTTTCTATTCAAATGATGAATTAAGTATGCAATTTTTATTCGTAGATTTTTCTCTAATGCCTACTGATTATTCACGAGATACAGTTTTCAGTTCAGTGAATTGTCAACCGTCTGTTTGAGAATTAAAAGGATTTCATTTCTTCTTCATGCGTTTTATCCTGACACCTTTTTTGCTAGGATCTTGGACCCTTTTGCTAAGAAATTTTATTCGCCTAAGTCCTTGTGATAATTTTCCTCTTAAGCCTTACCTTCCTAAGTCCTTTTTTCTAAATACGGTTTTACCAAAGGCTTGTTCCCTACATATTTTTTGTTTGACAGTATATCTGATGTAAAAATAATATCAGTGATAAACGTTTTTCTTCAACGTTCTGCTTAACACATATTTGATGAAATAAATTGATTATAGGAATTTTGACATATAATTAGAATCCAAACCTTGAATTTTTGGTTCATCCATAAATTTTAATTAAAAACATTTGTTTAAATGGAAAATAAATGAAAAATGTTTCGATCAAAGTTATAATCTATATGTATACTGGAAAAAATGTGACATATACGACATATAGAGAAGAATGATTATCCAAAAAGTTGATTAGTGACAGAATTATAAGAATTTTTTCGCATCCTTTAAAAAATTTTAAAGTATAAAATAGCTTAAAATGTAATGTTTTGGAGCATACACAATGATAATTTTCATGAGAAGGACAACTATGAACGACATGAGAAGAGATAATATATAATATATATTATATAATATATTAAGATAATATATTTATTGACCGCAAAGCGCTCGATAACATATTTACCTTGCGCTACACACTCGGCCTTTGTACTTCCCCCACATTTATATTTATGCACACACTTCTTAAAACTATAGGTCAAAGCATCAACAACCGAAATTTGATGATTGTGAATCCTCTTCTGTTAAAGCTCCTTCGACTTTAACAAACACATTCTCATCACGCATCTTGTGCTTCGCACTCGATTTTGTCCGAACTGCGAACTTTTCGACATTATCTTCAACACTACTATATCAAAGGACCCCGCACCAAATGTACAGAAAAAAGCCTTATGATAAAAAATTCTAAAAAAAATTTTTTCTTGTATTTTCGAACCTGCAAACTAAAAATTCGAAAGAAAAATGTCAGAAAGATGGACCGTTTTTAGATAAATACTTGTCCAAAGTTTCGATTTTTACATGTATTTTAATGGAAAAATGCTTATTTCAGCAAAATGTTTTTTTTTTCTCAAAAACGCTATGATAGATTTGACTAAAACTTTTATATTTTGACGATCAGGCGTACCGAATCAAAAGATTCATACCCACGAACTAGAAATATTAACGATTCTTTGGGTATACAGCATGTTTTTGGGGGTGTTTTTGTACCCTAAACATCCAAGTAACATATGTAAATAATCATTTCTTAGTAACTAAAATCAATAGAGATTTTTATTCATCTTCTACGGCATGAAACGACTTTTCAATAAGTGGAGTAAGCGTACCTAGCAAGAATATGTTTTGACCTAATTTTAGGGGATGTTTTACCATCCCTTAAACAATGAGTCTGAAGTTCCTAACGCATTAATCAATAACGAAAAATAATTTTATTTTTAAATGCATGAAAGCTGATATTTTATGACAGAAAATAGTCGCGTACAACCCTAAAAACTTCTTAAAGCACTTTCAACCCCTTATCAGATAAGCTACCCCTAAATATTTTTAAAATTCAACAAAACCAACCTAATTCAAAAATCCGCCCAATTTTTGCTGATAATAATTTCAATTGATGCCAAAGGGGCACACATAAAGTCCCAACCCTTCAGCACATGTAGAACTCACCCCAGCCACCCCCGAATATTTTAAAAGTTCAATAAAATCACCCTAAT
>CAKNYM010022134.1:0-15983 GCA_932195095.1 Andricus curvator | reverse complement strand
TTATTACGTATTACCCTGGTCAAAAACCTTAACATCAAAAATTAAATATAGTTTTAAGTCCGAAATATTTGAATGTTAAGAAATTAAAAATAAAATTTAAGAAATTTTGAGAAATCTAAAAAATAAAATGATATAGTTTTAAGTCTGAAATATCTGAATTCTGAGAAATTAAAAAAATAAAATAAAATTCAAGAAATCCTGAGAATTTAAAAAAATAAAATGAAATATTTTCGAATCCGAGAATTTTGAAAATAAAATTGAAGAAATCTGAAAAATAAAATAATATAGTTTTAAGTTTGGAATATTTGAATTTTGAGAAATTAAAAAATGAAATAATATATTTTTAAGTCTGAAATATCTGAATTTTGAGAAATTGAAATTAAAATAAAAGAAATCGTGAGAAATCTGTAAAATAAAATAATATATTTTTAAATCTGAAATATCTGAATTTTAAGAAATCAAAATAAAATTCAAGAAATCCTGAGGAATGAGAAAAATAAAATAATATATTTTTAAGTCTGAAATATCTGAATTTTAAGAAATTGAAATTAAAATAAAAGAAATCCTGAGAAACCTGAAAAATAAAATAATATAGTTTTAAGTCTGGAATATTTGAATTTTGAGAAATTGAAAATAAAAATAAAATTAAGTCTGAAATATTTGAATTTGAGGAAATTGAAAATAAAATAAATTTTAAGAAACTGAGAAATTGAATAGGAAACTAAGCTTGAGAAATCCCGAGAATTTGAAAAATAAGATATATTGGAAATCTGTGAAATTTGAGCATAAACTTAAGAAAGCCTGCCAAAAATAAAATAATGATAAATGAATGAATCAATTGTTGAGATAAGAAAAATCATGATATATTAATAATAAATGAGACGCAATATTGAGACTCGTCAGATATCCATTGAACTAATTTAAATATCTCTATATCTAATTTATCTATCTATTTATCTATCTTCATATTTAACTATTTATCTAGCAATTTATTTGTATAAAAATTTATAAGTTCTAAGTTATAAGTGTATCCTTACAATTATAAAAATTATTACATATCCTACAAATGATCTATACATTATATATATAAATGTCAGGCCCATTTACTAATTTGAATTCCAAAAAAGGAATTATAACACGTAGCAAAACCAAGGAAAATCCAGGATTAGCGCAACAGGTCGAGCAGCTTCAAAACGTATCTTTGAAGCCTCAGCGCAAGGAAAAATCGGAAATTGATACAAATATCCCTAAATCAGATCAATACGGTGACCCAGAAAAATCTGGATCATCGATACCTGAACCAGATGAAGGAAAAAGTAGTTCGTTTATTGATAAGATAAAAAGATTGCGCCAAGGAGAAACTAGTATAGTAATCAGCAAAAGTAAATTCAATGATACTCCAAGTCTCGATGCAACACCTAGTTTCACATTAGGGAAAAGTTTACTCGGAAATTTTATCGTAGAATTTCCCGTTAAGGAAATTCGAAGAACCTAGTCGCACCAAAATAATAAACCCTCCTTTTCAATCATCTCAATCTAAAATATTTAATCCAAGTGGTCGTTCAGACACATCTGCGTCACAAAACTTATCACGCACTAATGCTAACGCAGAGATACCTGCAGCAGCAGACCCACAAGACCCTCTGAATTTCAATTAACCAGGAAATACCAATATGTCTCTTCCAAATAATCAGCAGGTTAGTTTACGGGACGCCCTCGAAATCGTTCCTTATTTCAATGGTTCATCGGAAACACCTCTTGCTTTATTCATGGAAGCATGTAGGGAAGCGAAACAGATGCTCCCTACAAACGCAGAAGGTAATTTGGTAAGGTTATTAAGAAGCAAACTTACAGGTGAAGCAAGAAAGTGTATATATATCAAAAACAATCTATCAGCTCCAAGGAGAACTTGGAACCACTTATACATATGTGGGAAAACGAAAGTGTTTTGTCTTACGCAACCCGAATACAAGAAATTGCATCCCAAATTTTAGACACCCATAAGGCAAGTAACGGAAATCAAGTAGCTAAAGAATTTGCTGATCAAATGGAAAGAGATATTATCGACTGTTTTGTCAGAGGATTAAAACCTGATTTAGAAATAAGAGTAGGGGAAGCAGATTCATTCTCTGAAATACTTGAAAGGGCAATTCAAATTGAACGACGATTAGTTGCGAATAAAGAGTTGCGAAAGGGAAAAACTTATAGATCATCAATTTTTGAACAAGAAAAACCAGTAAGAACATGTAGAGATTTTGCAAAAACAAGCCAAATAAATTATATGCGAGATAACTCTTTAATATGTCAAATTTGTTCAAAGTCTGATCACGCAGCAGCAATATGTCGCCAACGTTTTCAAAATTCTTTAAACAACTCTGGTCGAAATTTTCAACAGCTTAATTGGAATAACCCAAGAAATTTTGAGCAAGCAGGTAAGAGTAGACCAAACGCAGATGGCCAGGGAAGAGGCTCATGAAATCCCCCATGGCAAGGTCAAGGACCTTATACAAATAGAAATGACTACCAGTCTCGCCCTAATATAGGTCAATACAATCCACCGAATGACCGAGGGCAAGGTTTTAATCAAAAAAGTAACTTCAACCCCAATCCAATTTTTAATGAAAATTTCAACCAAAATCAGAACTTCAACCCAAATCGAAATTTTCGAAATCAAAATTTTTATCAAGGCTTCAACCCAAATCAAAATTTCAACCCGAATAGAAATTTTAATCGGAATCAAAATTTCAATAAAAATCCAAATTTCAATAAAAATAAAAAATTCAATCAGAACCGAAATTTTAATCCAAATTATAATGCAAATCAAAATTTTAATCAAAACTCAAGTCCAATCCTAAACAATAATCAAAATCAAGATTCATCAACAATTTGTGACTATTGCATGAATGCGGGGCATATGCTTAAGGATTGTGAAATTAGAAAAAGGAACAATGAACGACGCCAGCAAGAAGGCCCCACACAAACAAAGCCGCAACCATCGGAAAACTAAGAAGCCCTCTCCATTCTGAGTGCACAGAGAAGGGCTCAGTATTAGACGCCAAGACACCCGATATACTTCAATTTAAAACAGAGCGCGTAAATCTTAGCGTAGATAATACAATCCCATATATTAGCTTATCAGCGAGGGGACTAAAAAGCCCCGTTAACATGATGTTGGACACGGGAGCAGGCCCAAATTTAATTAAGGAAAAAGTGATCCTATCTACTACTGAAATCAATGAATCAGAACGTCTAAGGTTAACCGGAATAAATGAACACCCAGTATATACCTTGGGACAAATAACTATTGACATCCTGGACAATCCCACAGTATTTAATATTATCCCAAATGAAGTTCCAGTGGATCATGATGGAGTTTTAGGAACCGAATTTTTTAGAATTAACAACGCTAAACGATATCCTTTCAAACCACTGAGAACGGTCACCATACCAGGAAGAACAATCCTAAATATTTATGCCAATATAAAAAATAAGGAAAAAGAAGTAGGATATGTACCATTATTATATCCTGGAACAGAATTATTTTCAGGAAATGCCATAGTGAATAACAATAATGGACGAGGTTATCTAAAAATAGCAAATACCAGCGAAAATCCTTTAATCAATCGAACCAAATCTCCACATTTAAAAATAAAGATGGCAAGTTTGATCTCAGGGAACAAATTAGCGAAAGTTTTCTTAACATTAATTCACCATTAAAAACATATCCTTATCCTGAAGAAAATAGAGTTGAAGCAATTAAAGAATTGTTACGCTTAGATCACCTTAATGAAGAAGAAGCATGACATGTAGAGAATCTCATTTCCCTGCATGCTGATGTATTCCATATACCTGGTGACTATTTAGGAGCAACAAATGTATTAGAACATTCTATTTTGACAACTGACAACCAACCAATTTTCACAAGGCAGTATAGACATCCTCCAGCACATAAAGAACAAATTACAAAACAGGTCAATGAACTCCTCGAAGATGAAATAGTGAAACCGTCAAAATCCCCTTTTAACACACCCGTTTATATAGTACCTAAGAAAAACGGAAAGAAAAGAATGGTACTAGATTTCAGGAAACTTAACGAAAAAACTATCGGAGATTCTTACCCCTTGCCCAACATAATAGATATACACTATTAGATCAATGAGGGTCCGCACAATACTTTTCAGTCTTTGATCTCACATCAGGCTTTCATCAGATAAGAATGAATCCCGAGGATTCTCATAAAACGGCTTTCTCCACACCATTTGGACATTATGAGTTCAATCGGATGCCCTTTGGACTAAAAAATGCACCTGCAACATTCCAGCGTTTAATGGATCTTGTATTAACAGGATTACAAGGAACCGAATTATTTGTTTATCTAGATGATATCGTCTTATATACCGACAGTTTAGAAGAGCATTAAATAAAATTCAATAAATTAATAGATAGATTGCGGAATGCGAATTTGAAGCTTCAAACTGATAAATGTGAGTTTTTGCGACACGAAGTCATATATTTAGGTCACATCATTGACAGGGATGGTGTACGTCCAGACACTAAAAAACTTGAGGCAGTTAAGAATTTTCCCATACCAAAAAATGAGAAAAATATCAAACAATTTCTAGGATTAGCTGAATATTATCGTCGTTTCATTGATGGATTTTCTAAAATTGCAAGCCCTCTAACTCAACTTTTGAAAAAATACACCCTTTTCAAATGGACTGAAAAACAACAACGTGCTTTTCACACACTCAAGGAGAAACTTTGCGAAGAACCAGTTTTACAACGGCCAGATTTTTCTCGGCCATTTATTCTAACAACGGACGCATTCGGCTATGCAATAGGAGGAATTTTGTCACAGGGAAAAATTGGTAAGGATAAACCTATATCTTACGCTTCGCGAGCACTAAATGACAATGAGAAAAAGTTTGACACTTATGAAAAAGAAGCATTAGCAATTGTTTATTGCGTACAATATTTTCGTCCCTACCTTTATGGACGCAAATTTACTTTGGTTACAGATCATAAACCCCTCCCAGATAACAATTGTGCGACGCAGATCACCCGCAGATTGTGATTGTCAGGTTCTGCGTGCAATAACGCACTCATCTCGCCAGCATGGACTGTCGAGCACACATCTGCGAGCGCTATGAGCCGCATTTGGCCAACACACTCTGCATCACACAATACCGTGAGAATGTGACGCAGAGTCTGCAGTCACTATGAGGGCAGAATTCTTTCTAATAACATTTAATTTTCCTATAGTTATTACTTATAAAATTAAATGTTATTAGAAAGTTATATAAACCATTTTCAAAACAATATGGACATTTTTTTAATATTTTTTTTTTTAATTTTGTGGATTTTTGGAAATATTAAAAAAATTTTGGGATTTTTTTGAAACATTTGAAATGTTGAAAAATTGAAAACTTTAAGTTTCGTTCATTATCCGGAAATGTACAAAAATATAAAGTATCCAAAAATTTACTTTATTTCGAGAAATTTTAAAAATTTCCAAAATTACGATTTCTATCTTTATTTTTTTTCTGGCAAAATTAATTTTTAAAATATAACCAAATTTTTGTTATTTTTTAAGTGATATCTCCTCCATGTTTCCAGGCCATCATGAATGTATTGAATATTATAAAAATAGTTTAATGAAGTTCGTCAAATCAACATCAGTATTACAAAAAATTCATTAGTCTATTCAAATGAAGATTTCTTTGAAAATGATAGTTTTTTAAAATTCGCGGGAACCATTTCTCTAGGAATGCGCGCGCATGCGCGTTTGCGAATGTGATCGAGCTCGCAAGTGAGTCGCGTTGTTTTCGCACTTATTTGCATCATTTTGTGCTGCGTGGTTAGATAACACGGATTAAAAGTCAAGGTAACTATTTTCCTTTGTTATACATACAGATCGCATGGCGTGAAAATCCAACGCAGCATACAAACGCGTGAAATCGTCCAATTTCTTAATCCTTACTATAAAATCTCTAAACGATATTCTTGATTTCGATAGTCACGATTATATCGTTTGCGCCTGCTGTGGGTGTGACACGAGGCATCAGTGCGCTAGAAAGTGATGGAACATGTCACGTTTCGATAGTCACGATTATATCGTTTTCGCAGCTATGGGTGTGACACGAGGCATCAGTGCGTTAGAAAGTGATGGAACATGTCACGATTCATACTTTTCGCCTGCTTTATGCGTGTGTCGCGAGGCATCAGTGCGTTAGAAAGTGATGGAACGTGTCATGATTTTTCGTTCTTCAGTTGAAGTCATTTGATCCCAACGGAGCCGCCTTGATCTGCGCTTGCTTGGATTATAGTGACGTTCATTGGCTACAGTGTGCGTCTGCATTTGAATATTAAATACGTATGCAAACTAGAGCCAATGAGTGCCAGTCAGTTGAAGCATGCGCATGTCTTTCGGGATCAGTGTTCGAATCGTAGTTCGAGTTCGATAATACGACGACGTGTTTCTTCGCATTTAGTAATGTGATCCGCCTGTTTGTATACAAACTCGTGTACGTTTCGGTTCTACTTTGCCTATAGAAACTCTATTTCGTTATACTGACATATTCGAATAATTATTTTTTTCGTTTTGAATAGACGAATGTCAGAGATCTGTGTATGTCTACAGATCAATCATTTTATAATTTTAAAAGATGTTCTGATAATCTGAAGGGATTTCAAAGATGTTTAAAGACTATAGGGTATTTTTTTATAATCCAAGGAATTTTCAAGAATTTTAAACAATTGCAGGGAATTTCAAAAGATTTCGAATAATTTGGAATATTTTAAGATATTATGAAAAATGTTAAGGAGTTTTCAATTGATGCATATTTTAGGGTATTTGAAAAGAATCCAAGGCATTTGAGATGCCAAAAGATTTTAAAGAGTTTGAAATATTTGAGGATATTTTAACAGATTTCAAGGAATTTTCAAGTGATTTTAGTCATTTAGTGGATTTTAAGTATTTTAGAGTATCTTAAAAGATTGAAAAGTATTGTCGGGAGCTTCAAAATGATTCGAGTAATTTTAAAATATTTAAACTAAATCTTTAGGAAATTTCAAAAGAATGCAAGGTATTTTCAAAAGATTTACATAATTTAAAGGTGATTAACATTTTTTTAGAGGATTTGAAAACTTTTGGAGTATTTCGAAAATTCCAAGGAATTTTCAATTTATTTCAGTAATTTAATTGATTTCAGAAAATTTGAGATATTTTAGAGTATTTAAAAAAATTTCATGGCATTTTCGAAAGCTTTAAAACATTTTAAGGAATTAAGAATTTTCAGTTGGTTTCAGTAATTTAACTGATATCATATGATTTTAAAAGATTCTGAGTCATTTTCGACAGCTTTAAAAAGTTTCAAGTAAAATGTTTTAGGGTATCTTAACAGATTCCAAGGAATTTGCAATTGATTTCAGTAATTTAATTGGATTTTAGAGGATTTAAAAAATATCAAGTGAGATTTGAAAAAATGTTCATGGGTATTGTATCAAAGAGTTTCCTAAAATTTCGAAAATATAGACCGATTTGATAGGACCTATGCCAGGTTTTAGGGTATATTAAAAGATTCCAAGGAATTTTTAATTAATTTCGGTAACCTGATAGGATTTGAAATAATCAAAAATATTTCAGGGTACTTCAAAGTTTCCGAAGCACTTTCAAGAGATTTACAAATTTTAAGGCATTCCAAAAGATTTTAAAGTTCTTGAAATATCTTAGGGTATTTTCAAAAGATTTCAGTAATTTGAAGTGATTCAATTCTTTCTCTTTTTTCCTCCGTTATTTATTTGTCTCTAATGAGCCGAAAAGGAGGTAGTTTGGGAACCTAATTTTGGTTTGGAATGTATTCCATGCTCTTTTTGCATAAAATCATTCATAAGAAAGTAGATTTCATTTTGATTTCAAATTTAAAAAAAACGATTCTCACTATTTGAGGGCTTTTCAAAAGGGCACTTTCAGAAGATTTGAAAAATTTCTAGGAATTTCCAAGGATTTGACTGATTTTAAGGTATTTGAAAAATTTGCATAGTGTATTAAAAATTTTCCTGAAATTTTGGAAAATATGGAGCGATTTCGTAAGGCCTATTATGATATCTCGAAAAATCCCAAGGGACTTTGTAAGATTTCCGAGGATTTCAATGATTTTAAGGGAGTTTGAAAGCTCACAAGGTATTTTGATAAATTTTCCAGGATTTCAAGTTATGTCATCAGATTTCATGTAATTTCAAGGGATATCATAATATTTCAATAGATTTCTAAGAATTTATTCACAAGAATTCATGGATTTCGTATGATTATTCAAAAATATTTTCAAATATTTTATGGTTTTATCAAAGATTTCAAAGAATTTGAAAGATTTTAGGATATCTTAAAAGATTCCAAGGAATTTTCTATTAATTCAAAGAATTTGAAATATTTAAGGTATTTTTAAAAACCAAAGGAATTTCTAAGTGCTTCAATACATTTCAAGGCATTTCAACAGATTTTAAAGGATTTGGAATATTTAAGGGTATTTTGAAAAACTTCAAGGGATTTTCAAGAACTTTACAAAGTTTGAAGTGACTTTTAATATCTTTAAGAGAAATAAACAATTTTTTTTTAGTTTTCAAGAATTTTGTAGAACTTCTGAATATATGAAACTATTTCATAGGACCTGCAAGGTTTAAATATATTTTAAAATATTTAAATGAATTTCATGAGATTTCCGAAGATTACAATGATTTTAATGGATTTTAAAAGCTCTCAAGGTATTTCAATAAATTTTCCAGGATTCAAGAAAATATTATAAAATTTGATTCAACTTCATGCGATTTTATAATATTTTAATGTATTTTAAAGAATTCATTCACAAGAAGTGAGGGATTTTGTAGGTTTTCACATATTTGAAGAGATTTTAAAATATGTTTTGCAATTAATTTGAATTCATTTGAAATTCACCCTGAATCATTACTAATTCATTCAGAATTATTTTATTATCTCTTTCCAATTTTTTAATTTAACTGATTTCTTTTAAATTAAATCAATTCTGTTCAGTTCAAACAATTTTTTTTTTAATTTCAGTTTTTGTTTAATTCGTGTTGATACACATATTGACTTTCAGTCACTTTTTGGATTAGAAATTAGTCTTGCTGCAAAAAACGTCAAATTAAAAATTATTGCTTCACACTCACGAGATATTCTCTGGAAATCTGCTTTCCGCCAACATCGCATTCAAAATACAGTACACCTTCAAATACTTGTCAATCCGAAGTTTTTTGTAGGGTACTTTTTTCTGCTTTTTTCGGTTTAGATGGGTCACTTTTTTAAAATAAATTGAAGCTGTGACAGCCTTTAGAATAATAAATGGCAAATTCAGGTCTCGGGCTCAACACACTATTGACACTTTTTTTAAAGCGTTGACGCCGTTTTGCTATCACTTCGAAGAAAATACACTGAAGACACTACTTTCAAATCAAAAACACGAATTTATCAACCAAGAAAGATTTTTCAAACAATAAAAAAAATGTCATAAAAAATGTTGATTTTTCAAGCCAAGAACATGGGCTTTCAACAAAACTGTTAAATATTTAACTGAATATTTAAATTTTCAATCAAAAATATGAATTTAAAACCAAAAAGATCAATTTTTAACCACAAATGGAGCAGATAAATTTCAAACTTTAATATTTTTACTAATGGAAGATATTATCTACATTTTGAAACGATAATTAAACAATGATATCGAGGAAAAACCTACTAAAAAAATTAAACTATCAGATGAAAACAATGCTTCATAAAAATAGTATATAAAAAGCGACGATGTAAACCAAATACTTTGTGCGACGTTTTTGTATTATTACTTATATAACATATATGTGGATTTAAAAAATAAAATTTATAAACTGGGCCAGTACCCGTCAGAAATATCAGGACCTGCAGGTGGTCCTTCGATTTTAATCAAACTTTGTAAAATTATAATGCTGTACTTTATACTTTCAATCATTTTATGAAAAATATTTTACATACAATTTTTGTCTATAGAAAGAATCCATGTGAAATTAGACGTGTTCTACAAGTACAGTTGCAGAATATATCAGGTCGAAAATATTTTTCTTGGTTAAATTATGCGATACGTAAAAATAAATTATAAAAAAAAAGTTCAAAACAGATTTTCGCAGAAGGTAAAAAATTACATTTTTTTGAAATTTCTTTGTTTAATTTAGCTTTTAATAAGAAAGAGACTCTGACTTTTATAAAGGCCTGGAAATTTCTATAGGCAGGATAATTTTCTTCTTATAATAAAAGAATTTACTTATATTTACGTAAACAACAGATTCGATAAAACTGTTCACGTATAAAAAAGTTATACTAAAATACATTTTATTTTTTCGTGACAACTTGCATCATTTATGATAAAAATTAGAAAATTTATTTATTATGAAAAAACTTCACTACATCTCTCAATGCATAATAAATTATTAGTGGCAAATGGATTACTATTGAGCAAAGGTAATAATTGCCGAGCAAATAGACAACTTAAAAATTTGTTATCATATTTCTTAAAAACTGAAAGATTGGCAATTACTACCATTATTCTATATGTATCATTCATTTTCTTAAATTTTGGACAACTTATATAATAATAAAAATTAATATTATTCGTAGCATTTATCAAATTCAAATTCATATACTCATATACATATTATAACGAACAATTCACAATTTATTTTAGAAATAATATTTCTTTTAATTTATGAAATGAAAAATTTCATTACGGCAACATAATTTACAAATAAGTTCAGTAGTAAAGAAATTTAAGAGTAATTTATAATAAATTGAATTATAATTATATTCATGATCCTTTCAGATGATAACGATGGCAGAATTTACCTACAAATAAATTATGAGAAATCAATTTATTACTCCTTTAACCCTTCGCACGCGGCAGATCCAATATGGCGGACGAGTTTTTTAAAAAGTTGTTAGATTTTCATAAAACTTTTTACTCGGGGGTTTTCGAGGTCGCTGATTACGAACCTGGATCCCGATTTGAGAAATTCAAAATGGAGGATCCAATATGGCAGACATATTTGTCGGCCATTTTGAAGTTTGGAAATCTGGCTTCAGATTCGTGATTACCGACCCCCAAAACCCCCAGATACCAAGTTTCATGAAAATCCTTCGAATTTTTGAAAACTCGTCCGCCATATTGGATCTGCCATTCTGAATTTCGCAAATCTGGCTCCGGTTTTGTAATCAGCGACCCCAAAAACCCTAGAGTACCAAGTTTCATTTCAATTTATCCAATACGTCGTTCAAAATTGAATTCTTTCGTAAAAAAGAGCGATTTTCAAAATTTGTTTATTTATAACTATTTATAATTTTAAACAATACGTTTGTCAACATGTTTTTTCACATTCTTCAATGCTTCAAATACGATATCAATAAGAAATTTTTGTTATTAGTTCAAAAACATTGAATCTAGAGAAAAAAGTTGTGAATAAAAAAGGTGGTAATCTGGGTTACCACTGCGCAGCAAAGGGTTAACAGACATCATACTGTGGTGCCTTCTAATTATTTTATACAAATATTTCGTGACATTAATTAAATATAAATAACTTAGAAAAAATAAGTTGTTGGTTCATTCTTTTTTAAAAATAAAAAATTAATAGGCGCGCGCCTTGGCGCGCGCAAGACTACTAGTAATTATAAAATCGGGTTATGTTTTGTGCCGTGATCTTTTTTCCAACTTCCATTACATCGAAAGATTTCACTATTTCCAAAAAATCTTGGAATTGCGGTTTTTTCCCTTGAAATCGTAATTCAAGACGTATGGTTCGCCGGTACATGTGCACTCATGCGTGCACATGTACCGGCGAACCAATATGATATTCCTTTTTGTTCTCATTTTAACCCGTAGAGTCCACACTCCATCTGCGCATGCATAAAGTCCACACTAGTACGAATTGGAAATTCGCATTTTTGATCATTGACAATTCTCTCAAAATACAAGAAAATTCGAATTAGAAGTAGTGTTTTGAATGTGAAATTTGATCAGAAATTTGATGGTGAGAAAAATGGAATTTTGGACAAAAATGAAAATGAATCTTTTTTAAGAGAGTGTGAATTTGGGGTAATTTTGGAGTAGGGAAAGAAGCATAATTCGATAATTTATGAATAACAATATTGTTTATCATTACTTTTTCATCAAATATTATAGTGAAATTAGAAGTAAAAGTTTTTCTAAATTCTAGTCGATAAAATGAGTGCAGAATTATGTTTATTTCCCTACTTCAAAAGTACCCCAAATTCACATTCGTCAAAAAAATATTTATTTTCATCTAACTTTTCAACCCCACATCAGGGGTAGTTTTAGACGAATGACGCTGGGACTATGCACTGTTAAAAAAATCTGATCGAAATTTAATATGCATGTGAGTAAAGTCATTTGCATATACCGTACATTAATTTTAATATACCATCATGTTGTAAAATTAATATACATGTATATTAAAGTCGGTAAAACAGAGTGTGTGAAAACAACAAGTCCTTTGATGTCTTCAGATCTTGTCAAATATTAAAAAATAAAGTAATAACCTTCAATTTGTCGATTAAATTCCTACTTACAATTAAAGTGCAACGTACGGATCGAATTTTTTCTAAAATTCGCTGTGAATGGTAGAATTTTAACGTGAGTACAGGTGCTTGGGGGTTAGGTTTTTAAATTATTCGTTTAATTAAACTTTTCTCTTTAAAAACAGTGTAATTTAAATTTATCTAGGAGAAAATATTACGTTCGATTATTTATAATTGAAAATTGTTGCCAAAATTGTTTTTAATTAGTCCATAGTGCAAATATCTGACTTTTCTGATAAATGATCAATATGCTGTATATGAAATTGAATAACATAGTCTCTTAATGGCGCTTTCGTATACCTAAGTTTTAGATTTAATATACAAATGTATATTGAATGTATATTAAAATTGCAAACATTTTTAACAGTGTGGGGCATGATGCAGTAAAGGTCGAACATATTTAACGTATGGGAGGGAGACCCTTCTAACTGCTGGGTAGAAGTTGGAATTTAAGTAAGAATCAGGGAATCGAGAGAAACTTCTGCTTCATTTCGCTACTGCAGTTAAACCAAATTACTTTTCACAAAATTTATTTCTTTAATCTCAAGTTTTGGACTAAATTAATAACTGGAATTGAATGAAATTGATTGGATTGAAAGTTTTTTTTGTAATATGTCGTAGTGACGAAATGTAGCAAAAGTTTCCCTCGGTTCCCTGAACTTAAAACAGTATTAATTGTTTATTTATAATTGCGCATTCGAGAGTTTATTGATGGAAACCTCGGAATATTCATGTAAAGTGTAAACCCCTTAAGGCACATATAATGCCTTAAATTGTATATAAAAATATTTTTTATATATTTAAATAAAACGTTTATGAAATATATTACATGCTTTTTATTTTACATTTATGTAAGTTGCATGTATTTTAATATTTTATATTTGTCGCAGATATGCATCGGGTCTGCTAGCGATATGCGTAGCAGATTATGTATCAGATTCTGCTACACATATGCCAGGCAATTGATGACGCATATGTCTCATCAGGTGAGAGCACAATCTGCGCGTCGATCCGCAGATCTGCGTGCACATACGCCATCAGTGTGCTAACAGAATGTTATAACAATTGTGATATGCACATAACATGCACTGTGTGATTCTCATGCTGCGCGTGCAAGAGAGTGTCCATTTCGCCATCATGGAATGATGGGCACGTGGCTGCGCGCGTTATGACTTGCATTTCGCTATCACATATGCCTTCACAAAATGTGAGCAAAATGCGACGCACATGTGACGGCATCATAAGGGCAAAATAGTTGTCAAACATCTTGAAGAAATAATAATAATAATAATATATATTATTGACTTTTTAAATTTATAAAGGTTAAATTTTCAACAAATATGAAATTGGTGTACAAACTGGCATTGCACATTCCTGACGAAATAAATAAATGTTTGCCGCGAAAGTAATTAAATGGAATTTTATTTTTACAATTATATAAAGATAAAAATAAAAATAAATCTTCGTAATATTATAAATTTATATTTTAATTTTTAAATATAAACAGTACATCTGAAATTTTATTATTATATAATAATTAGTAATTATTATATTTTTGATGTATTACATACATAATTATGAAGGAGATTTCTATATTAATAGAATTATTATTTTTGAAATAAAAATTACCAAGTGCGTTTACGAATTTGAATGAAGCGGGCGCGCTTAGCAGAATCAAATGGTGGGAGATGGGAGGCTGATTTGACCAACGAAGTTGAACGTCTCTCCCAAAACCGCATGCATATAGTTTTGACATATGTTCTATGTTGACATATATTTCGACTAAATTTCGGCAACAGCTCTGGAGTGTTCTCGCGTGCTTTCTGTGTATTGTTGAAATTCCTCTTATATTTATTTGGTGCGTTTTCGCTATAACATCAGTGTAATATTAACGTACACATGGTGACTACCTAAATTTTGAATTGATTAATCCTAGTGGGCAAAAAAACGGAGGACGTCTTTACGACATCCACGACATTTTTACGACGTCGCAAAGACGTCCTATGTCCGTGTCGTAAAGATATCTTTAACACTTCTTTAAGACATTTTAATGTCGCAAAGATGAATTTACGTCATCTTTGCGACACGGACATACGACGTCGTAAGATGTGTTTTAATTTTTTGCCGACTGGGAATCCTAAACGAATAAGTAATATATCCATACTTCTTTGTCTCCTTTTGGTGATTCCATATTCCTAACCTCAAAATTCGGAAAAATGTGAAACTCTTAATTGAAATAATTGAATCTTTTTTATAAATACTGTATTTATTTAAAAAAACTTATTGAAAAAATTAACGGCTAACTTTAAAAAAAAGTATAAAGTAATCTGTCTAGACCTCGCAGTGCATACAGAAGTATATATTTAGTGGTGGCTGGATTATTAATAAAATACTGAAAAAGTTGAAAATTTTTAAGTATATTATACGTGCGTTGCTCCTGTTGCAAAATAAATTATTGATTTATAATTTAAATAAATAATTGTCATTAAAGAAACTCTGCTCATCGCCCTGTCGTGCGATAAATGTGTGTATGTTTGCGTAAAGTTTCACAATCGTGAAAACACGTATTGTTTTTAATTCTTTAAACAAAATTTTTAAAAAATTAATTACTTTCCTTTTATTTCGTAATAATAATAGTCATAAATATAAATCTGTAAGATTTCTAATGAAGAATCATAATTTGCAAGTGATATGTGACGCAGATTATGACTGTCATAACGTGCGAGCGATTTGAGCCTCAATTGATGACGCATATGTCTCATTAGGTGAGAGCACATTGTGCGGATTGATCCGCAGATATGCGTGCGGATACGCCATCATTTTGCAAGCATTTTGTTATCTGGGCTACGAACTAGTTTTTGGAAAATTAGCTCGTCTACCATCTGGTGACCCCCTTCCTGAATACGAAAAATTAGACACATATGATGATTACATGACTAAATTAATAACAAAATTGCATGAAATGCGGGATGCAGCAAAATGCAACCTAATTGCAGCTAAAGCAAAATCGAAAGAATACTACGATAGAAAAAGTAATCCACAAGACTTCAAGGTTGGAGACAGCGTTTTTCTTCTAGAAGGAGGAGATTTGAAAAAATTAGAAAATCAATACTCAGGACCACATGAAGTATTAGAAATTTTGGGCAAAGGAAACATTAAAATAATGATAAAAAATAAGCCCAAAGTTAGTTGTTAATAGTTAATAGACTCCGAATTTCACACATACCGCATTATAATAAAATTTAATATTCAATAAAAATATACTCTTTTAAACTTAAGCAACAAAAAAGAGGATGAAGACAAATAACATTTTTACATTCTCATCTAGAGAAGGTATTAGATTTGTGTAAAATTT
>CAKNYM010022131.1:0-12895 GCA_932195095.1 Andricus curvator | reverse complement strand
TTACTCAGACGTACTGAAGTTTCGTTACTTCTACTGTCGCTAAGCAATTATATTATATTATTATATATTATTATTATTATTATTATATTATATTATTATATATATTATATTAATGTCAGATACGAGATTTCGAGTACAGTGATAGAAAATAACATCATTAAAAACCCATTCTTCGTTTATACCATTTGAGGCGAAATTATTCTCAGCTAAGTTATTTTGGTAATTAGTTTCGGTTCACAAAGCGGTATCGTCGGCAATTGTGAGATCCTGGCAATCACTTTTGGATATTTTGCAAATTCAGCAATAATCATTTGGTGAAAAACTGCGGCCATAGCCTAGAATTATATTGAGGCCGAGATTATTACCTTCAAGAACAACCAGAATAATGTATACATGAAGTTTCTTTGTTTCACTTTTGACTGAAATTCTTTCTGTAGTTCAGTAATTGAACTTCGAAATTGATTTGGAAAAATCAACTCTGTTATCAAATTCTTTACGATCTGAATCATGCACGAGCATAGCTAGAAACGGACTTGCTGCCTGACTTCCATATTTAGGAGGGATGCATTTTAGAAACACATACGTACCTCCAAGTCAATGAACAAAACTGTGAGAGCCGATACAATTTCCCGTCTTATAGGCATAAAAAACATTGAAAGAGGCAATCTTGCCTTTCTGGTTTACATTATTTTCCTTTCGATGCTTCTCCATGCATAATGTTAGAAAGAACTGTTGAATTGAAGCAATATACTCAAGAAGGCAATCCAAAATATTACCAGATTCTAAAAAAGCTTTTAAAAGTGTTCGTAGTATAATAATTTGTGCTAGTCGATCCTTAGAAACTTCCCCTCTATTTCTGCTCTCAAAATCTTTACCAACCTCTCTAGAAGAAGGATCAATCGAAGACCCACCTGCTCGCAAGTTCTTCAATCTTAAATACTCTGTTTCATTGTTTTCAAGCACTGAAGGAAATGCTGCAAACATTGAATCGATTTTTGTTTGATCCTCTAATGGAACTGAATTTCTTAAGAAGGCTTCTTTAGCTTGGTTTTGTTGCAGTTCAAGAGGGCCTAGCATGTTCTTATATTCTTCGATGAACAGTTGAAAGAGTTTTCTAGGTGAAGAAGGCTTACTGTATACACTTGTAATCATTCGCTGCATTTGGAATTGGACAATATTATAAAATTTCTCCTCGTCTTGAATACCAGAAGTACTTGGTATAGGCGAACCAAGCAACCCGTGAGTATTTTTCAACACTAAAGTGTTTTGGGTCTTCGTTAATAATATTTGTAGTAGTGAGGTCAATAATGTCAAAGTAATTATTATGATTTAATTTGAAGTGACGTTTAAAAGAGTTAGGTTTCGAAAACTTCCTATCGCACTCAGGTACTATCAAAGACGCACCTAATTCGCAATAAATATTATTCTCAAATCACGGAATCAATTTCAATGTCTTTAAAACTTATAAATTATGAAAATATTGTTCTAAAATTATAAAAAGCATTTTGAAAACATCGTATATCAATGAATTGGCAATCAAATAAATTTTTCTTTCAAAATAACGATATACTATATAGTATTTAGAAGACTAACTAATATAGTAATGTTAGAAACAATTATTATGCACTGCAAACTTCAAGTAGGAATTTCAGTGGTCGCGATTTAAAACTTCTTATTATTGCGGCGAGGTTTACCATCCCAAAGAGCTTCTCTGTATAAAAAATAAAGATAAAAAAAATATTGTAAATATGTAGATCATAAGGGCCAAATGAAATATTTGGAGAAAAAAATTAAGAAAAATGGACAGTTTGCTTCGCTATGCGGCGCTAAGCGCTCGAAATCTGTGGAAACAATGAATCCCTATATATGCTAAAAGGGGAGAAGCGACGACAGAGAGATATCAATACGTAATGCTAGTTTGATAATGAGTCATGTTACGCGCATTCCGAAACTACCGAACGCTTAGCGCTCAAGATTTTCTTGAAAAACACGTCACTGCTGCAACGCCAATAACGGTGTCCTAGTGAGATCATTATTAAATTAGGTTATTATTACAATGACATATATCGCGCTCTTATCTAAACAACCGTAGAATCGCATAATAGTCACACTATGTCCTGAGACCTTTCTCTCTTTGCCTACTTTCACAATGACGTCACATAACTGTATATAAGCCAGTTAACCCAAAGACTGGGCAGCCACTCATAATTCGAGACTCACGCTAATGAGTCGTCGTGCTGTTTAAATAAAATACCTTTATATACATCGAAAGTCTACTCTTACCTCTTCCCTTCTCCCGGAGACCTAATTAACCTTTTAAAAAAGGTAACCAGTAAAAAATGAGGATCACAATTGGCGACCGTGACAGGACCGGGAGAAATCAATATCATCTTAAAATTGCATAGGTGTAAAGCCTCTTTACTGTCTGAGGAAGGATACAGAAAAGAAACCCTATAACTGCAAAGATTGGTTTACTTTCTGGCGAGTTAGAATTTGCAAACTTTAAGTAATGATTTAAGGGGATAATAGCTCTTTAACCTCACAAGATCCGTAAGGAAAGGAGCATCGAGGCACTGTCGACAAACAGATAACCCAAGTGGCCGCAACTTCAGGAAAACCACCAGAGGGAGCGCGAAGATGGACTTTGGAAGAACTAGAAACATACCTAGAAATTAAAGGAGAGGATGAAGAGACTATTACTACTTATGTGCTGGGTATGAGAATTTATCTTTATTAATAAACAAACTACAATTTTGGTTCTTGTACCATCCTGAAAAAGGACAGACTAAAACTAAATGTACGAAGGTAGGAAAGACATAAGTTTCACAAGCGACTCAAGTGAAAATACCAGATCGGAACACGGAAGTTCTGAGGTAAGCATGAATTTCTACAAAACAGCGGACAACAATACATACTTCCCACACCTTCATCAGAAAAAAATAATAATGGCTAACACGGAAGTCAACCTGTCATTTCTTTCAAAAATGGCCAGAGCTCTGTCTAACGAAGATTTGAGTAAAATGGGACCGGACAACATCAAAAAACAGTTTTTTGAAATAAAAAGAAAACTAAGAGAATCAGAAGAGAAATCAGCCCAACTCACACGACACCTACATAGAATTGGGCTCAAAGATCCCTAGTCTACCCGAAAAGAAGAAACAAGAGGTACAGCACCATACGAAAAGGATATAATAACATTGACAGATGACCAGAGAAAATCAATCAGATATTTAATGGATGAAATCAGTGAGTTCGAAGGGACAACCGACGTAGAATCATTCATAGATGACTTAAAACATATAGTCAACCAAGTACACGGACATAACAGAATAACGGAATCGTTAATGATAGACAAACTATTAAGAGGCTGTAAAGCGAAGAAATTCAAAGGAGAAGCTCACCGAGTAGTTGCAAGAGTAAATGATTCCTGCCTAATAGAAATCATAAATACACTAAGGCTGGCTTTTGGACGAACTGGCAAAATCTTGTGCCAACTATAAGAAGAACGCAACCAGATGTGCCAAATGCGCAACGAAAAAGTAGAACCATTCATCAAACGATATGCCGATCTAGATAGACAAATCCAAAGGGCAATTGATTTACAACCTGCTGAATTTCGTGAGTATGAACGTCGTAACGAAAGAATGACGGGCATTAGAAGAAGAAAAAGTCTTCTTCGACAAAGAACGGGAGAGATCTAGATTAGCGGAGCAGCTACAACGAAGACAAATACAGGAGGCTCCTTTTAAGAAAACCCATTAGCTACGAATCAAGAGTAGACACCAGCAGGCAGCGGGAAAGACATTCAGAAGACAAATGCTTCTCCAAACAAAATCAAGAGAAGCGACAGAATTTTCAGTACGAACGACCCCACAACAAAGACCCACCCAGGAAAACATATACACTAGAGGGAATAGAATCACAATTACAGGCGGAGAGAAACTCAGAAGAATATTTCTATCCACTGGAGGAGACGGACACCAATTTATCAGAATCCGACTCAGAGTATATCAACCCAGACGAGACCTACTGGTAGATTCAGTAAGTCCAGAATCCTTGAGCAAAGCCTCGTGTTTACTCACCAGCAAATGTGCCCCTTTTAAAATACCGCCGAACGAAAGAAAGAAATTTGAGATTGTCAACGGAGTACACACTGCATTGGGGGCTTGCATTCTATCATTCAAAACCAACCAGCACAAATTCCACGTAGATTGGTTAACAGCGCATCAAGAAAAGTCAATTTCATCACAAACACGTTAGACTTACCAAACACAAGCATCCCACTCCAAAGCAACTACGATCCAGTGATAGTCCACATTAAACCATCGACAGAACAGATCGCAAGTACACATGTACACATGCAAAGGCATACTCCCAGGAATTTACCGAAGTAACGGTAGGAACACGACCAACATCCCCACGACTAATTACAGCGGTGATTCACTCGAAAAAGAGATAACAAGGCAGGATGTCTTAATAGAAGAACTAAACGACAACGGCAACATACCATGCAAAGAGAAAACAAACCCAAGAAAATTAATTCAGAAGATACTCAACAACAAAATCAACAACCAACAACAAAACCTTCTGCTACCCATGCTATACGACGAAAATCAGACAACACCAGTCCATTTGGCCATGGAAAATCATCAGAGAATAGAGGAACTCTCGGAAAAACCCAAGTTGAATCATCTGAAAGAGCCCATTAAAAGAAACATACAGGAACTAATCTTAGAATACAACTATATCTTTTATCTCACCGGAGATGGAATGCCCACAGTATCAGACGTCAGACATACCATTAAACTAAAAGCGGACAAACCGGTCAGCGTGCCACTCTATAAGCATCCTATCATAATCCAGCCAGAAATTGAACGACAAATCGAAGAATACGAAAAACAAGGGTTACTTAGATCCTCCTTCTCGCCATACCAGGCAAACGTATGGCTGGTAAAAAAGAAGTTAGATAGCAGCGGTGAATAAAAATGGAGACTCGTCATGGATTTCCGCAAGTTGAATGAACAAACAACACAAGACAACTACCCGCTACCATCCATCGAAGAAATCCTCTGTCTACCAGATAAGGCCAAGTTTATGTCATGTTATGACATGGCTAATGGATTCTACTAGGTCATGATGGAAGGCAAGGATATTGAGAAAACAGCCTTCAGCACCCACAAAGGTCATTGGAAATGGTTGAGAATGCCAATGGGACCAATAAATAGCCCAGCTACATACCAGCGCATGGTCAACTTCAAGCTCAAAGGTTTAATCGGCATAATTAGTTGTATATACCTCGATGATATAACTGTGATAGGATCGACAGCAGAGCAACACTTGAGGAACCTCAAAACAAAAAAATATAAAGTTTCACTGAGACATAAAGCCCTAACATAATACCCAGTACTGAGACACCCAGATGTAACGAAGGAATTTATTCTTAACACAGACGCGTCAAACGACGGACTAGGGGTCATCCTCAGTCAGCTAGACGACCAAGGACAAGAACACCCTGTCCCTTACTCAAGCAGGAGTTTCGGGAAAATGGAAAAAAACTACTCAAACAACAGAGAAGGAATTAAGAGCAATCACGTGGGGCATAAAACAGTACAAACATCTGTTATATGGACAAAAGTTTAAAATCTACACCGATCACCAGCCTATCAAAGGGTTACTGTCAGCGTGGCATGCTAACATGTCCTCGAAACTGTTTCGTCTAAACCAGAAGCTCACAGATTACTGCCCCAAGTAATATACAAGCAAGGGAAACACGACACAAACGCCGACGCATTGAGTCGGGCGTTCCCGGTAGAAAGCAAGGGCAACGAATAATATAAGACGGCCCCGTCTCAACATAATAAAAGGAGGAACGAGCAATTGTGCAAGAACTACAAGATTCACTAAGAGCAATTGACAGCCAGGCATCAGATACAGAAGAACTTCCTTCAGAAGAAGAAGAAGAAAGAGATCAAGCATCAGGTACGGAAGAAGAAAGTGAGGACAATAACCTGATTGTCAGCAAAGTTGAACTCGACGTATACACAAGAATCATCGTAAGGGAAATTGAGAAAAGAATGAAAAATCATAGAAACTACATTACAAACGACACCAGGAGACTGAAACGTTTTAATAACGAACCAATACTTAAGCTGATGGAAATCTCAGATACTGAATTACATGACAAGATACAACATCAAGCAATCCCAAATAGATACTTCAAAAAAACCACAAAACCGGACCTATAGATAAATGGGGCAATCTGTAGAACATTTCAGGATCTGATCAAAATACCAGAGATACTTTGGAAGGATGAACGCGAAGAACAAGAAAGAGTGATAGAATTAAAACGTTGCACAGGGGAGCAAGAGTTCACCACGGTATCATAATACATATACAAAGTACCGAAGATGCTGAAAATTGAACAACATTACAAGATTAAAACCAGACTGCCAAAATTAGTAAGGAAATCACAGAGACAACAACAAATCGTTGCTAGCACACATGAAAAAAGTCAATGGGCCGAAGATAAGATGCTGAGTGTCATCCAACAAGAATTTTACTGGGATTATATGAGGGCACGCATCCAAGACTACACGAAAAATTGTCCAAATTGCGCCAATAAAAGTAACGAAAGAAGAATCAGGAAAGATGGTGTACTCATAGACTCAGCCAAGAAACCCTTCGAAATCCTAAACATAGACAAGTTCAATTTCAAGAAAAAAGATTTTTTACTCATCATTGACAGTCTGACAAGATATAGTTGGGGCAGTCCGATACCCAACGAAAGGATGACAAACTTACTGCTGCAATTCTTGCCCTCTCACCCAAGACCGACCAAAGTAATCACGGATAACGAAACATGCTTTCAGAGTAAAGATCTGAAAACAATATATGGACAACTGGGCATACAATAGTTAAAAATATCAGCAAATCATCCAGAGAGTAATGGCATCGCAGAAAGAATAATTGGAACGCTAAAAAACACAGCAGTGAATTTCGAGGGCACACCACTACATAAGGTACTAAAAGATCTCAAAAGCTACAACGAAACACCACACTCCACTAATACATATACCCCACAAGAATTAATGTACGTGGAAAAAACATGTGAAGAGCAAGACGAGGAAACACTCAACCGAGGGAGACTACAGAGAAAACAGGAAAAACTTAGGGATGCCAGAAACAAAATTCAAGCACAAAAGGAAAAAATCCAAGAAAGAGCAAGAAGAACCGGCAAGGAGCAAACATATGAAATAGGCGATGCAGTACTCATACACTTAAAAACTAACGAAGATAAACGACCCATTTGGTCCGAACCTGTAATCATACGAAAACTAAATAACATAAAAAAAAGATGCAGTTTTTAGAAAGGGACAAGAAGAAAAAAGACACTTTAAAAAAAATAAAAAATATTACGGGGAAATTTAAAATTTGAGTTGCAATCATCACGAGGAGGATTTAACATATCTACAAAAGTGCAGCCAATCATTAGAGAAAAGCAATTTGAAGCCAGGATCTACAACGAGGTCTGGAATACCATACACTTCATCGAATTAAGGGATATAGAAAAGGACATCAATCAACTATCGACACACGGGGACCAAATCAAGGAACAATGCTACAACTATAATGGTTGCGGGATGGGACAAAGCATGAGGGCCATGAACGAGAGAACACTGAAATTGAAATATCGTATCAACGCCCTGCAACAAATCTCACCCTTTAGGACGAGGGGAGGTCTATTCAACTTCATAGGGACGGGAATTGAATATCTATTTGGATCAATGAATGTTGACGACGTCGAACAAATTAATGCAGACATCGACGAAGTCTACAACAAAACAAAAGGAGTGGCCACACTGATCAGGAATCAAATCAGCCTGATACAAACAACATTAGAGAAATAACACAGTGTGATACTACAGCAAGGAACAGATTAGAAGAAATTGGAAAGAATAGCAACACGTGGATTAAATGAGACAAACAAACTTAACTTCAATAACCAAATACTGAATTCTATCTTAAGAGTTAGAACTACATCTGGACAGCAGAAGTACTACGAGACATAGGAGATGCCGTCAGTGAAGCTAAAGAGGGAAGAATCTCACCACGAGTAGTAACACCAAGTAACTTTATGAAAGCACTAATAGCGATAAAAGAAAATTTATTAACAGAAATGCCCTTCTCACTAAAACAAGATAACTATTTTTTATATTTTAAATTTATTAATAGAAATTCCCTTCTCACTAAAAGAAGATAACTATTTTTTATGCCTACGTATTAGCAAGATAGACATGGTTTTAGTCAATGGACGACTAATTTACAATATACACACACCTATGCCTAACACAGGCGTTTACAATGTAATTACATTTACAAGCCTACCATTCCCGTACAGCACATACGGACATTACATATACGACGGAGTATACGAAGGAGCAATAGCATTATCACAAGACAACAAGCATGACCATTGCTACGGTAAGAAAGTCTCTAGTGCCGTGATTCGTGCCTGGCAATATTGAATTAGCAGCTATAACTAAAGAGGAATATGCAAAAAGACATGTGTCAGCATTTTCCAATGAACTCTACAATTCACAACCAGAAAATCACAAAACAATTGCTCTACGTACGTCACTTAGTGAAATCTGCTCTTATTGTAGCTCTAGGCGGGTATATACTTGATATACAAGGAACCCTTTTTTCAGTTCACGAAACAATGACGCGCAAATACTTATCAGTGAATTTGAAAGATACGTGGAGGGCATGAGAGCATTCTTTATAATTGGCGATATTTTTATAGAGGGCAGAGGATACCGACATGCAGAACCGCTGCTAGAACGATTGGGTATTGAGTCCAAGATACCGCCGTTTTTCCAAGCAGGTCAGAGTAAATTGAGAACGGAAGAAGCGAACGAAGCACGTCTCATAACGGAATCGAGATGGATTGTCGAATCTAGAAATGGCCACCTTAAACCCATTTTTATGTTCATTGACAAAACGATTCTGATAGATCACCTGCATAATCTCGGGGATTTCTTCCGCATTGGTAGTGCCATCGTTAACAGATATCATCCTGTTACCCAGATGCGAGGTGCTGATGTAGAAGCTGCAAGGGAATACCTGGCGACAGCTCATGAGGCTAATGTCGTGCAGGCACGCGTAGAAGTAGACAATATGCGCTACGGAAACGAAAACTGGAATCGCCTCCATGAAATACAAGTACCAGAATATCCGCGTCTTACATTAGACGAACTACGCGACATTACGATGGGCGCTTATCGGGTTCAACGTACACCATCTTACATTCAAGACAAGCTCCAAAGGGATGATGATGACGAGTTTTAACTAGATACGCTACGTGATAAACGTGGCTTGGTCAGAGTAAAAGTATATTCTTGTTTCCAAAATGCGACAAGGTACCAAATATGGATAGCATTTAATGAAATTGGTGATGCACTACCAGACAATAATGAAACAATTCCCGGCTATTACTGTACACGTAAATCAGGGGCCAGAACTTTAGGCACGTGTGCACATATTGCAAGTGTTTTGTGGACCCTAGGCTACGCTCGTCCTTAGCAAAACGTTAAGTATTTAAGAAGCGCGCGATATGTATCTTTAAAATACCTGACCTTCGTTTCGACCTGACATTGACACATTATTTGCGCTCACGGAAGCATGTTTTGTATTTTAGACTTAATTTTGTGCGCTTAGCGTTCCGTCGTTTAGATGAGAGCGCGATGTCCAAAAAGTTCCGGGACGGCTGAATATTTCCCCAGGTAAAATATTTTCCAAAAATATTAAGGTAATTCTTCAAGTAACTTTCAACAAGGAATTCAATGGTGACCTTGGTTCTGGACCTTGATGATGACCTTCAAGGTTATTTCAAGGTCAACTTGTTTTTTTTAAATAGATACCCTCTTATTTGACGTCGACAATCGAAACAGCGGGAAATTTTACTTTCAAAAATGTACTCAGGTCATACGTCAGGTATGACCTTGATGGTCACTCAAAGGTTATTTAAACTCGAACAAGGTTTGGAAACATTTGAGAAGCGCAGCTTCTGGAAATAATTCATAACGACGTCACTCATTCATTTTAGCAAAGTTCATTTAGATGTGATTCTAGACATGACCTTGCCCATGTCTTTCAAGATCATTTCAAGGTCAACTTAAAAAAATAGAAACCCCCTTATTTGACGTCGGCAATCAAAAAAGCGGGAAATTTTACGTTCAAAAATGTACTCAGGTCACAGGTCAGGTGTGACCTTGATGGTCACTCAAAGGTTATTTAAACTTAAATAAGGTTTGGAAACATCTGAGAAGCGCAGCTTCTGGAAAATAATTCATAACGACCTTACTTATTCGTTGTTGCAAGGGGCATTTAAATGTGACCCTAGACATGCCCTTGCCCGAGTTCTTCATGGTCATGTCGATTTCAATTTTTTTTACAAATAGAAACCCCGTTATTTGACGTCGGCAGTCAAAAGAGCGGGAAATCTTACGTTCAAAAATGTACTCAGGTCGCAGGTCAGGTGTGATCTTGATGGCCACTTAAAGGTTATTTAAACTTAAATAAGGTTTGGAAACATCTGAGAAGCGCAGCTTCTGGAAAATAATTCATAACGACCTTACTTATTTGTTTTAGCAAGGTGCATTTAGATGTGACCTTAGACATGCCCTTGCCCATGTCCTTCAAGTTCATTTCACGGTCACATTTAAAAAAAATAGAAACCCCCTTATTTGACGTCGGCGATCGAAAGAGCGGGAAATTTTACGTTCAAAAATGTACTCGGGTCATAGGTCAGGTGTGACCTTGATGGTCACTCAGGGGTTACTTAAACTTAAACGAGGTCTAAATACCTTTGATAAGCGCAACTAGTTATTTGTATTCACTTTCAGCGTTACCTCTTGCCTCTTACGTTTTGGGGTGCTTGATTGTCGTGAGTCCCCTTGCCTCTCACTTTTTGAGGTGCTTGATTAGCGTGAATCCCGTTGCCTCTCACATTTTGAGGTGCTTGATTATCGTGAGTCCCCTTGCCTCTCATGTTTTGGGGTGCTTGATTAGCGTGAGACCCCTTGCCTCTCACGTTTTGGGGTGCTTGATTATCGTGAGTCCCCTTGCCTCTCACGTCTGATTATAGGCAACAGAATGCATAAGATATTTATCGCAAATGCTCAAATTTTTGTCCACTCACTTCTCGACAGTGAGCCAACCGATGATTGAAACCATTAACAGCATTTTGGATGATTTCGGTAGAAATTAGAGCGCATTCATCAATGATTCTTTGTTGCAAGTCTGCTTAATTTCAAGGTCTGATTTTATTCACTAGATATTTTAGATAACCCCAAAGAAAATAGTCCAGAGGTGTTAAGTCAGATGATCTAGCTGGCCACTCAATTGTGCCTCTACGTCCTATCCACCGATCAACAAACACTGTATCTAAGTAAGCGTGAACGTCTCATCCGTAGTGAGGCGGAGCGACATACTGTTGAAACCATGTGTCATCAAAGTTCTCTTCAGCAATCTCTCTTATTTCAAGAACTATTTGTTTTCGTAGCATAATCTCATATGTATCAGCATTTGAATTACCCTCAATAAAAAACGTTCTTATTATTCTGTTGTTGAGTATTCCAGCCCAAACGTTCAATTTTTGTGGATATTGCGATTTCTCTTCTCGTGCCCAATGAGGGTTTGCATCTGCCCAAAATCTAAAATTATGCCTATTTAAAATTCCGGCTAGTTGAAATGCTGCTTCATCCGAAAACGCTATATTAGATGCAGAGTTGGGATTTTCATCTATGCCTAACATCATATCTTCAAAAAACTCACCGCGACGATCGAAATCATCTTCGTGTAACTTGTGAACAAGTATTACTTTAAACGGATGAAAATTCGCTTTTTGATGAACGTTATGCACAGACGACTTACTTATGTCATGCTCTTGATTAGCCCTACGGATAGAAGTATGCGGGTCTTCGGTGAATGAAAACAAAACATTCAATGAGTTCTCCTCATTTCCTGCTGATCTTGGTCTCCATGATCTAAGTACATCTCTTACAGTGCCTCTGTCATGAAACCTCCTAACAGTTCGTTCAACGGTTGATGTTACAATTCCATTTGCCCCACCATTTAATGTTTCGTTGGGGAGATTTTTCACTTTCCTGTAAGATCGCGTCACCGCACAATATTAAAGCACATTAAAAGAAACAAAATTTACTACATCCACGTTGTTGTTCCTGCGGAAAGGCTGAATTTAATTCTACTTCATAACATAAAAGTTGCAACGTGACCTTGCTGATGACCTTGCTAGAGCAAGAGGGAGAGAGAGGGATAAAGAGGGAGAGAGATTACCTATTTTTGAACGTTGACCTTGAAATTACCTTGAAGGACATGTGCAAGGTCATGTAAACAGCGCCTTGAACGACGAGTAAAGTGGATTCAGGAAAATTCCACCTTTTCTACTCATCCATCCCGCCTGTTCAACAAAACGTCACGTGCCGTTAAAAATCCGCCTAGTAAAAAAGATTCAAGTCTTCTGGGAGCAAGTATATAGAGATACTTATCAGCTAAATAAGGACACTTTCTTTCGTAAATTTTGCCAAAGGCAAAGGTTACAAGGTCCAGAGGAAGAGTGTCCACTAATGGCTGCTGAAGAAGTGAAGGAAGTTATCGCTAGAACTAAGGACTTTTCAGCTCCAGGGCCAGATAAAATCAACAACTTTTGGTGGAAGAAGTTCACTTCTACGCACCAACATCTAGCTCGTATATTAACTCCTTTCTTAAACGAAGAACAATACTTCCCGCAGTGGCTAGTGGAAGGACACACGGTACTGATCCCTAAAACTGGAGATTTGTCAAGTACAAAGAACTACAGGCCCATAGCTTGTTT
>CAKNYM010022127.1:0-13759 GCA_932195095.1 Andricus curvator | reverse complement strand
GCCAAGTTTTATAATGTCTATAATGTGGCTTTTTAAAGTTAATTTTTTTAATTTCTATAAGATACTTGATAAAAAAGTGTATTTTTTTAAATAAAGGAAAATATGAAACCCTATCAAAAACATCTGAAATGCAAAAAGTCTGCCAAGCACAACTACATAAAGTGAAATCAAAGTTGGCCAAGTGATTTATTAAATAAATTTTAAAAATCCATTTGAAAGATTGTAGGGGAAACCTCTCTACAGATGGATGGGTATATGTAAAATAATTAATTTAATTTAATTAGTAGTTAAGACACTATACGTGTTCATAAATTTAAATTAAAATTAATTATTTTTCTTTTATTTGTGCTCTTAATTATTGATTCTATCCACTGTAGGGAGGTTCTCCCTACTCGGAAATAACTAATGATTAATTGCTTAAACAATTCATGAATAAAAAAGAAAATTAATGTTTTCAACATTCGCTAGTTGTTATATTTATAACATTAAAAAGAAAATTCCCAAATTTTCTAAAAAATATTGTTCAAACTAATTTAATTTCTTTAAACAATTAATGGTTTGCTGAATAATCAATCTGAAGTATCGGAGATGTATAAAGTATATTAAACCGCAACGTTCATTATGATTCTGATAGAAAAAAGGCGACTTTTTGAGATAAAACAATTATTCAAACAAATGAAACTTGTTCAGATTATTTAAAATTACTTCAAAATATTGAGAATTATTCCACTAGATCAACAATAATAATTTTTGGCAAAAACAACGAGAATAAAGTGCTAAAACGTGTACATTTCGTGCAGAATTGACATTTTTGGATTAAGGGATACATTTCACGGCACCGTGGGGGTATTTTTGGGGTGACAAACCCATATTATTGACAAATAAAACTCTTTTCTGGACAGTCCTCTAAAATCTTATAACTTACTCGTAACATTTTCCCAAACGCATAGAAGTTATTCCGAAAATCCCAAAAAGTGATTTTTTCGAGTGCCCGGCAAAATTACAGGTGCTCGGCGGGACCTGTTAAAACGAAAATTTCAACAACAACAAAAAAAATCTGCCATATTAGTTTGCGGATTTGAAACCCAATTAGTGGGATCGTTGGCCTTCAGCGCGTAAACAAATTATTCAATGAATTTTTTAACCTAGTGAGCACAGGTAAAAAATTGTTTTTTTTAATGGTTTTTCGAGTTTCGTATCCTCGGGCAATAAACTTTTATAGTTTCGGTCAAGTGTCGGTGTGTACGTCCTTTTGTCCGTCCTACTTTCTTCCCAGAAGGGGAAATGAGAAGAAGGAAAGTAGTGAAAGTGAGGGGAGTGGAAGTAGGGCGAGTAATAGAAAAGTGATTAATGCAAATTAGGGGCGGAGAGGTAGGAAAAATAAAGGGAATTGTGGGGAGAGAAAGTAGGGTAAGTGATGGAAAATGAGGGGAGGGGAAGTAGCAGTAAGTAAGTAAGTATACCATTAAGCCATTTCCCTTTCAGGGTAGGCGTAATGAGGTAAATAAGTGAAATGAGCTGTGGGTAAGTAGGGGAAGTGTGGGTAAATGAGGAGAGGATGAGTAAGGGTAAATGAGTGGAGTAAAAGTAGGGAAAATAAGAAGAGGTGAAGTAGGGGAAATTAAGAGAGGAGAAATAGCAGAAGTAAGGGAAGTGAGGAAATTATGGGAGGTGCAGTGCAGGAAATTATGGTAGGGTAGTAGGGGAAGTAAAGGGGAAATGAGTGGAGAGGAATGGGGGGAAATTAGGCGAGGGTAATAAGATTAAGTGACGGGAAATCAGGGAGGGGAAGTCGGGGAAATGATTGGATGTGAGGAAGAGTTGTGAGAGAAGCGAAGCGAGGGCTAGTAGTATAGTGCGGGTGAGTAGGGGTGGGAAGGTGATGGTTGGGGAAGAGAAGTAGAGGAAGGGGTGTCTTAGCAGAAGATTTGAGGAGAGGGCGAAATAGAGGAGGAAGAATGTTGGAAAGGGTGGAAAATCGAATGGCGGAGTGAGGGGCGAGGAAGTAGGTTGTAGAGGGTAGTAGGGTGTAGAGGGTAGTAGGGTGTAGAGGGTTAGTAGGGTGTAGAGGGTAAGTAGGTGAGTAGGGAAGGGGAACAAAGGGAGGGGGATGTTTAATTACTTAATTCACGTCTTAATAGGCTACGAAACACTTTTTTTACTCTGATTAATTTTGTTTTTGTTGTATGAATCCCACAATTTCTAAGGCATTAACATAAAATCACGCTCAAACCTTTTTTCAATGGTTGGCCAATAAGCTGACAAGTTTTAATGAAATCGGTTATTGAGAATTGTGCCTACAATCTGAAGAAGATCCAAAATCATGACTATTCCAGATAAGGATTCTTGGTAGCTTTTTTTGTATTTGGCGATTATCTATCGCAAATTTTTATTACAACAGTAAAATGTTAAAATTTGATTACTTTTGAATACATAGGACAGACATTAGAGAATTAGCAGAGACCATCAGAGCATCGGAGCCAGTAATCACCGATCGAGTGATGGATCAGTTGGTCGAGACTTTGCAAAAACTACAAAAAAAAGTTTGCGATACGAGTATGAAACGTTACTACAAATACAAAACATTAAAGACTCATCTTTGCCCCCTCACTAATGTGGCTTTCGATAAATTAGGTACAAGGTACACCACGCTAAAAAGAATTACCTTTAATTCCTCACTTATTCATTCAATTTTTCAAGTAATACAATACTAAAATAATTAAACCATTAAAATGTGTTACATTTATATAAATTTATTAGCTTAATATATATACCAATCACTCAGAGAAATGTCCTTTTGTGACAAAAGGATGTTTCTTGAAGTAAATGGAATTTCCTCTTAAATTTAAGGTTGAGAGGATTTTCATTTGTCTCAACAGGAATCCATTTGCAGCAAAAATTTTCCTTATGCGACTAACTTCACCTACTCTTGCAGCCAAATAATTCTGTTTGTGTAAAAAATATATTCACTTCGTTCAAAACAAAACAGGCAAGAGGAGAATGCTTTTGTTTCAAGACAACTTTTTCTCTGAGTGAATATAGAATTTTATTTTATAGTATTTTTATAGTATTTTAGATTATATATAACAATGTAGTAAAAATAAAATATAAGTCTAGCATAGGGGCTATTCAAAAACTACGTCACGCTATTTTAAAAACTTTTCAACCCCTCCCCAAAATAGTTAAATTTTAATAGAAAAGAATTATTTTCTACCAAAAGAGATGAATTTTCAACCAAATAGATAAATTTGCAAGAAAAAAATCAATTTGAGACCCAGAGAGACGAACTTTCTATCCAAAAATCACTTTAAACCAATTAGTTGATTTTTCAAGGAAAGAAGACGAATTTTTTTAGAAGATAGTATAATTTTTAATTCAAAAGGATGAATTTTCTGTCCTAAAAGACGAATGTTTAACAAAAAACTTAAATTTTCGACCACAAAAGATGGCTTTCAAATAAAATAGTTGAATTTTCAACTAAAATTATGTACTCGTATCTTCATAAAAAAAATGCATTTTTAACAAAGAGGTTCAACTTTCAACTAAGAATTTAAGCTTTGAATAAGAAATATTAATTCTCGATGAATTTAACCAAAAGATTTGAATATGCAATGGTTGATATTTCAACCAAGAAAGATTTTAATTTTAAATAAAAGTAGTTGAGTTCATCCAAAAAAGACGAATTTTCAACCAAATAATTCAATTATAAACTAACAACGGTCAATTTTTAATCAAAAAATTAAATTTTTAAATTTGCAGCTTAAAAAATGTATTTACTGATTTTGACTAATTAGTTGAATTTTCAATTCAGAAAATGAATTTTATACCATGAAAGAGGAATTTACAACAAAATACGTATATTTTCAACCAAATAAAAATTTCAATCCAAAAGGATGAATTTTCTATCCAAAAAGACGAATGTTCAACAAAATAGTTGAATTTCGACAATAAAATATGACTTTTAAACAAAATAGTTGAATTTTTTTTTAAATAATTAAATTTTCAACCAAATAGTGGAATTTTTAAATAAAATAATGTATCTGGACAAAAAAAATGAATTTTTAACAAAGAAGTTCAACTTTTAACCAAGTAGTTGAATTTGTAATAAAAAAGATTATTTCATAACGACTTTAACCAAACAGATGAAATCTCAACGAAAAATGTAATGCACATTTGATTTTTTAACAAAAAAATATTTCTGTTTCAAATCAAAAAGTGTTGCATCTAACAAAAAAAAAGAATTTTCAAAAAAATAGTTGACTCCTCAACCAAACCAAATTAAGTTTCAACCAAAGAGTTGCACTTATTAACCAAAATAGAAACAAATTCCACTGAAAGAGATGAATTTTCAACCAAGAAAAATTTTTCATTCAAAAGAGAAAAACGTTAACTAAATTGTCGAATTTTCTACCAAAATAATAAAATTTGCAACCCAAAAAGAAAAATTTTCAACAAAACAGTTGAATTTTTAAGCAAAAAGGACGAATTTTTCACACAACAGTTAAATTTTTAACAAAAAAGGTCATTTTCAACCAAGTGTTTGGATTTTAAAGTAAAAACGATCAATTTCAATCAAAAATGAAACAGTTAAATTTTCAGTTCAAAAAAATTAATCTTTAGCCAATAAAATGAATTTTTAACAAAGTTTGACTTTAAACCACGTAGTCGACTTTTCAATAATCGAATTTTTAACAAAATAGCGAAACTTTCAACCAAAGAGATGGATCTTCAACTGAAAAAAATAATTTTTAACAAAGTAGTTCAACTTTCAACCAAGTAGTTGAATTCTAAATCAAGAAGATTAATTTTATATCAAAAAGACGAATTTACAACAAAATACATATATTTTCAACCAAATAGTTTAATTTTCGACTAAAAACGATCAATTGTTTACCACAAATGTGATAGTTAGATTTTTAATTTAAAAAATTGATTTTCGGCCCAAAAGAAATAAAATGAATTTTCAGCAACGTAATTCAAATTTGAACCAAGAAATTGAATTTTTCTCTATGAAAAATGTAATATTTGAATTTTCAACTAATAATGATCAATTTTATTTTTTGCCAAAAATAGATTAGTTAAATTTTTAGTTAAACTAATTAATTTTAAACTAAGAAAGAAGAACGATTTGTCAACAAAATAGTTTAATTCTCAACGAAATAGTAGATTTTTCAACCAAAAGAGATTAATTCTGAACCAAAAATGTATAATAGTAAACTTTTCAAATAAAAAGAATTAACTTTTAACGAGAAAAGATTATTAGGCTCTATTCATTCAGTTCACATTTAAGAAAATAAACGAGAAGAAGGGGAAGTTTCTTGAAACCAGGTTAAAAAAATAGGAATTCCTAAAAAAATGTGAAAAGAGGGGAATAGGGGGTAGAGCGTGAAGTCTGTATTTAGATATGCTTTACTTCTTAAATCAAATCATTAATTTTCATTTTTTCGAGGATTCGAAAAAAGGTTATTCACATTTATATCCTGGGTTGAACCCTCCACCCCTACATCACAAATCGTCACAAAACCTGTTGTCTCCCCATGGCAGTGTGATGTAGTTTTTGACCGGTCCCATAGCGAAACTTGAGTGTCTTTTCAAAATAGCTTTCATTTTATCATAAAATCAATTTGAATGTTGATAAATAATATTAATTGGTCCGTATATTAATTTTGACAGATGCCTGACGGGCAGCTATGACCGAACTTGTAAAGTTTGGGACATTGACAGTGGAAAGGAGCTTCTTACTCTCGAAGGCCACAAAAGCGTAGTGTATTCCGTGTCTTTCAACAACCCGACTTCGTAAGTTTGCTTGTTAAGCCATTATCCTGACTTCCGGTAGGATTACCGTCAACCGGAAACGCTGAAAGAAGGGTCTTGCGAATATTTATCTTATGACAGAACAACGTCTTGCTATACACATGCAAATTGCCATCCTTCAAATCGAGACCATAACAAATTTTCAAAGGGTCATTCAAATATAAAACTGAAAGCCTCTTGTTATTCTATAAATAAATATTCCAACATAGGGTTGAAAATTAGAAATTTGTAGTTTTTTTTCGTTTTTTCAATAATTTTAATTTCTCAGGGACAAAATTTTGACTGGGTCCTTTGACAAAACTGCCAGCGTATGGTGTTCACAAACTGGACACTGTCTAGTAAATTTTGAGGGACATGATGCAGAAATCGTCGTTGCTAAATTTTCGCCAACGCAGAATAAAGTGGCTACAGGATCAATAGACGCAACAGCTAAGATTTTTTATTTGAATTCTGGTTAGTATTTGAATTTAGGTTTGTAAAAATAATCATAATCACAATGTCCAATGTGTCATATTACACCAATGTGCCATATTAACCCAGTGTCGTGTCATATCATCCCAAGTGCCATATTATCCCGTGTGCCATAGTACTTCATGTTACATATTGCCCGATGTGCCATATTACCCTACATGCTATATTACCGCATTTTTTCTTGCCGTATTATGGCCATAGTCGCCGTTGTTCCAAAAATCAAAGCCTTGTTTCATATGGTCCTATATGTGCCATATTTCCCAATATGCCATATTGCCCCGACACCCGAATTTCCCCATATGGCAAATTGCTTCACGAACATAAAACTACACTAAGTGCCAAATTAGACTATGTGCTAAATTGCCCGATGTTCTAAATTATACCATGTGCCAAATTATACCGTTTTGTCTCAACTCAATTTTCGTTAGATTCATACTTCTCCGAGTGATAGGTCATTACCAAACTTGTAATAATGCTAATGGAATGAGATGAGCTTTTCAGCCATTTTGGGAAAAAATGACATTTAAAAAAATCCACGCACCTTACATGGACGGCGATTCTGAAGTCTTTTATATCCTGGTTAGATCAGGCGGTAGCGCTCCAAGTTTGTAAGCGGAAAGTCCGGGCTCGATTCCTCCCAGCGGAACTTTTCGGCAATTTTTTCATCAAATTTTTGTTTAATGCAATTGACTATTAAATTGATAAAATGAAAAATTAAAGAGTTTATGGTATATAAAGAAAGGTTACAGGAATGGAAAAAGCAGAAAAGTTCGATAAAAGAACGCGATTTTGTAACATTTCCATCTTTATTGAAACAATAAGAAAATCATTGAACTCATAAATAAACTGCGTCACCTCAAAAACGAGTTTCATAATATTCAGTGGTTTTTGTTCCTCTAAATTGTACATAAATATTGTCATACATCTGAAGAATGTTCACAAGTAAAACGTGTGGAAGAAACCGAGTTCTGAAATACAAACAATGAATGAGATAGAGACTCAAATAAAATACACTAAAACATCTGGAAGAATTTTCATTAGTTAGATGTTAGATTCTTATTAAAATTCTTTGAAAGTGGATTTCCTTTATTCATGAAAATGAGGATCGTGACTGGTATTTTGTGTTTCATCTTAGTGGTTTTCACTAATCGATTTGGTAAGTATAATAATATGTATAATTTAAAGTGTATTTTTAATTTTAGTACGTACAATATGTGTAAATATATATTTATTTATTTTCTATTCGAAATCGTTTTTCAATTAAAAATAACTTTCAAAATGTAGCCGGAAAAAAGTTGACTGTTTTACAGGATTTTTTTTTTTAATCATAAAAAACCGATTTGATGTGAAGGCATTATCGAACCAAAAAAAATCTCCTTGTCAATGAATGTGGAAAATTTACATTCTGAAGATGTGCGAAATTTATGTTTTACATATTATATACATAAATACATGTCATACATGCCATAATATATACCATGCATACATATACCATAAATACATACATGCATACCATACATATATACCATACATGCATACCATACATGCATACCATACATGCATACCATACATACATACCATATATACATACCATAAATACATACCATACATACATAACATACCATACATACATACATACATACATACATTCCAGAAATACATACTATATTGTAAAATGATTTGATAAGTAACAAATCAATCCTTTTCTTCGACCGACGATATTTAAGAATTTTAAATTGTAAATTTTTTATGCCTTACGGTCCAAATAAAATTAAATAAAAATTGAGCCAAAAACATTTTTCCAACTCAGAATTTATTAATTTAAAAATTCCTTTCTCCACTCTTTACGTACGTTTCGGTACAATTGCGTACCTTTTTCGAAAGGTTTTTAGAACCTATAATATTTCATATTAGCAATATTGAACAGAAAAATTAAAAATAAGAAGAATAATTTCATAAATGAATGTAAATTTGTACCTAAGATAAGATTAATTTCGAAGAGTAAAACAAACATGGAAAAGGAACATAGAAACCAATGTCAATTTTGAAGAATTCAAGTCAAAATTTGAGTAAAAAATTTAGAAAACATTAAAATTCTTGTAGAAATCTCAAAAAAATTAAAGAGACTTCGTCTATGTCAACTCTCATTGCGTATACTGTCTTATTGTATCTTCATATTGTCAATTTCTGTCTGTCCTTCCTAACCATTATAAAGATCGCTTTTTCTGTATTTTAAGATGTAGTTTTTAAAGTGAGTGAAGTCTCTTTAATTTTTTCGAGACTTCTATAACAATTTTAATGTTTTCTAAATTTTTGACTCAAATTTTGACTTGAATTCTTCAAAATTGACATTGGTTTCTATGTTCCTTTTCGATGTTTGTTTTACTCTTTGAAATTAATCTTCTTACTTTAATTTTTCTGTTCAATATTGCTAATTTGAAATATTATTGTATTTAGGTTTAAAAAACCTTTTGAAAAAGGTACGCAATTGCACCAAAACATACGTGAAGGATGGAGAAAGGAGTTTTTCAATTAATAAATTCTGAGTTGGAAAAATATTTTTGGCTCAATTTTTATTTAATTTTATGTGGACCGTAAGAAATAACAAATTTACAAATAAAAAAAAAATACATATTGTATATACATACCATGGTATTTTTCTTAATTTATAGAAACAAAATTTTCATAAATTCAAAAAAAAGTAATATGCATGTCATAAAGTGTGAAGCTGTCTCAAATGAAAATACAATTCTTTGCTTTAGACAGTTTTGTTAGTGATTGAAGTAATCTGCTTGTATCGATAAATACCTAACATAATTTTTTCCGTGTATCAATTACATTTTTTGTTTCCGAAAACAAGAACAATGATTTATTAAACTATTTCGATAAGTGATACAAGAATTCAATCTCCACAACTGAGGGGTAAGCGAACAAAGCGTGATAAATTCACTTGAGTTAATTTCTCAATATTTAAAGACATATTGTAGATTGAAATCCATTGGTAAGAATAAAATTTAAAATGAGTTATTATAATCATTCGGGCTGTTAAACAAATGAAATCTGAAAAAAACTTATAAATTTACTACTCTCTTGAACTTATTGAGAAAATTAATACGGATTTATTGACTTATGATTCAGTAAAGGCATATTTCAGTGATTATAATAAGATGAATATTGAAAAGTATTTATGAATTTTACAAAATTGTTTACATGTTCAACAAGTTTGACCTATTTACGTAATGAATCTGTAATCGAAAATTTAAATTTAAAGAAAGCAGTTTTATTTTATAGATAGAAGTTCAATCCGAGAAGAATTTTTTTTCTCTTCTCAAATTTGATAATCGAATTGATGATATTCCAAAGATATAGAAACAAGCATCATCTCAATTTTTCCCAACATTGATATATCACGTTTTGTTAGCTTAATCTTATACTTATACTTTTGTGTGATATTTGTTCTTGCAAAATTAAAAGTAATTGAATTATCTACTATTTATTATTACCAAATTAGTACTTCCGGTTCAGGTTTTGTCGTATACTACCCGGCGACACTTTTGAAGTAGGAATGATGTAAAATTGCATCATGGGATTTATCGATAAAAGTGAACATGTGCGGCTATTTGTGATTTATAATAAAATAATTAGAAAAAATGACAAAGTGAAAATAAACCTATTTAAACATTCAGTCATGAATATTGAATTAGTATTAAGCCAGGATTCTGATATCAAGAAACACTTCCACCAGTACGTCTCTGAAGACATTACAGTTATGAACTTATTTGCGATTATTTCAGGGCTCTTCCAGTACAAAGCAGTAGGATATTTCCGTCAAATCTAAGTATATGCACGATTTTTAGATTTATTTTGTTGTAAAAATATATACTTGTATGAGAGGACTCAGCCCTGGCCCAACCCTGACCCATCCCTGGTTCAGCTCTGTATCAATCCTTTCTGCTGTATTCAGCACTTCCATACAAATACCTTATTTTTAGTAATAAAGAATTGAATATTGACTACGTGCATGATCATTTCGCATTTTTTTCGAATTCCTTATTCTCCTTAATAATAAATTATTTACACCTTTTTGTTGATGTAAAAAACATATAAAATATGAAGGTCGATTAGTGGATAAAAAATTACTGCAAAAATGATTTTTGTACTTGAAAAGCAGAGAGATAGCACAATTCTTCCACTACGTAATAATTATTTAAAGTAGTGTAGAAAGGGGTCAATGTAATAATAGGGTTAGTGTGATAAATAGAAAATTTGGAATAATAAACAAATTAGTTATTAACATTTTTTATTGCAACATAAAGATTATGTCTCTGATTTTCTGTAGACGAAAATTGGTTGTCATATTATGCATTATGCATATTAATGCATCCTCTATTAGGAAGCAAAGTTCGCATCAAATAAGCACAATACTATTATAAATAAAAAAACGCTATTAAAAACAAAATGGAAACACCCAAGTCCGAATTCACAACTATTTAAAGTTATTCGTGGAATTAAAAGTAAATAAATGTTTTAACGAAATTGTTTCCTAGATGCACCACTTGGAGGTAACCAATTCTCCCAAGGGGGAATTCAATTCAAAACCCGTAAAAATGTTGCTCCAACATTTATTTCAAAATACTATTCTAATTACAGTTTCTCTATTATTAAAAAAGAATCATTGATGCTTCCTCCATGAGTAAGCAAAGTGCTCATGAAATGAGCATCATAAAATTATAAGTACAAACGAAGTTCAAACACCCGAGATTAAATTCACATCTATTTCAATTCGAAAATTAAGAAATTCTTCAATGTTATTTTTCATATTTAATTTAATAACTAAATTTATTTTTATTTTTAAATTATTTTAATAATCAAATAAATGAAATATAATATAGGAGATGAAGTGGGGACATTGGAAGGACACACTGGAGAAATAATTACGTTGCATTACAACAACGATGGTAATGAAATTATAACTGGGTCACTGGATGGTACCATCAGTGTTTGGGACTCTAGAACACTTCAGTGAGTCTATAGATAAGTTGATATACTTTTTTGACCCTGACTTTAGAGAACTGACTTTCGATCCTTGATTTTTTACATCTTAGTTGACTCCCGGCTTCTGACCTTTCAAATTTGACCTAAGACCTTTCAACTCTAACATTTGATCTTTTAAATTGGACCTATGAGTACTGACCCCCGCAACTTTAAACCTTGACATTTGACTCCACATTAAGACACTGACTTCTTGCATTTGACCTCTGACCTCGGACACAGTAAAATTTAATCATTATTAAACATTCATAAGAGGACAAGTGTTTTGATTTAACATCTATTACCATGACCCCTCACATTAGACCTCTTACCTTTGGACTCTTATCTTTGAACTCATTTTTAACCCACATATGAGCCCTTTGACTGTTGACTGATCAACTTTGACCTCTGACATTTGAGACAGCAAAATATAATTATTATTTAAAATTCACAGGAGGACAATCGTTTTGATTTAATATCTATTGCCATGACCCCTCACATTTGACCTTTGACCTTTGGGCCCTTACCACTGAACTCACTTTTGACACGTCAAACTTCACCTCTGACTATTGACTCATCAGCTTTGACCTTTAATCCCTGACATTTGACTCATTAAAATATAATCATTATGAAAAATTCATGAGATGATAAGTGTTTTGATTGGTCATATATTACCCTGGCTCCTTACATTTCACCTCTGACCTTTGCACTCTTAAATTTGAACTCACTTTTGAAACGCTATCCTGAACCCTCACATTTGACAAGTGACCTTTGGACTCTTATCTTTAAAACCGTTTTTGACCCCATACTAGACCTCTAGCTGTTGACTGATCAACTTTGACCTTTGACCGTTGACCTTTGACACAGAAAAATTGAATTATTTTTTAAAATTCACATGAGAACAAGCGCTTTGATTTTATTATATATTACCATGACCCCTCACATTTGATTTTTGACCTTTGGACACTTACCTTTGAGTTCACATTTGGCCCTCTATAGTGGACCTTTGACTATTGGCTGATCAACTTTGATCTTTGACCTCTGAGCTTTGACACAGTACAATATAATTATTATTTAAAATTCACAGGAGGACAAGTGTTTTGATTGGACATCAAGATGGAATTTCAAATTGTTCCTACAATTTCGACTGCTCATTAATAGCCTCTTCTTCATTAGACAAGACAGCCAAGGTGTGGGATAGTCGAATGAACTCTTGTCTGAGTACACTTTTGGGTCACGATGATGAAGTTTTGGATTTGGCTTTTGATAATAAGGGCCAGAAATTAGCGACAGTTAGCAGCGACACCACAGCCAGGATATGGGATGTTAGTAGTAGTTTCCAGCAACTGAACCTTCTTGAGGGCCACAGGGAGGAAATTTCAAAAGGTTTGTATTTAACCATTTTTAATTATTATGAGGTCATCCACTGAATTTTTAAAATTTTTGAATATGAACCTATGCAATCTAAAATCATTAATACTAGGATTATAATTGAAAAAAGGCTTTGTCGAATTTTTATTTTAAAAGGAAAAACATATTTTTCAAATTTGTATTTCTGTCGTGCCATGCCCCCACCTAGATGTAACGTCACATACTTTCAATACTTTCTGAACAAGCTGAAAGGTACATGCTTTTCTTAAAAAATGGAAATACATAAATGCTAAGACTGGTGTTTTGTGCCTCAATGTACAAATTCCAGTGTTAAAAATCCTGAAAAAATATTTTTATGTATATCCAATGGTGAGGAACGGGAAAAAATAAAAGCTGTCCGGCCTGATATGTGCCCACATCTGCCCTACAAAATTAACAGTACTAGTATATTGTTGCTAAAATTTTTTAAACTGTTTGAACGTTAGTGAATATATTTATTTTTAATAAAGAAATATAAAATATACTTTATTTCGCACTGTATTGTACTTTGTTATTTCATAACGGCTACCTAAAGGGATCAGCAATTGTGGATGTACCGTTTTTCATGCAATAACTGTTTATCATCTGATAGAACAATACACCAAATATGCAATTTTTTCCAACACATAAAAAAGCTCGAACCTCAAAATTCAATTTTAATTTTAACGCAAATATATTAGATTTTTTACACTCTAGAGGTACTTCTTTTTTGAAAAAAGAGTCGCTGCAAAACCGCAAATTAGTAATTTCAATACTTTTTACATGATACCGCAAGCAAATATATTATAATTTTTGCCGCAAGGCATTAAGTTTTTACGTTTGAGGTTAGAATGCCACCTCGCAACTTTGCGTAAAAAGTATCAAGATTAGACATTTTTTCAATTTGTGGTCATGTACTTCAAGAAATTAATCATGAATACGTTCTTAATTTTTAATTAAAATATATTATATGCGAAAAAATAACTTATTCGACATGTCCAAATAACAACCCGGTAAGAAGAGAAGAATTCAAAAAAATTCAGAATCTGAATTC
>CAKNYM010022111.1:0-39022 GCA_932195095.1 Andricus curvator | reverse complement strand
AAATTTAAATGATGTAATTATTATTAATAAAAGTAAAAAATAAGATGTTTTAAATCCTAATTGGAAATGCTCATAAATGCTCATTAAATTCTCAAAGCACATAAAGGTCTATTATATTTTCGAGCATATTCTGATGCTCGTGAGAATTTCTTCGAACACTTAAACTGTTTAGAACACTAACCACAAATTGATGTAATGATAAAACCGAGTTTTGTGGAAAGTTTAGTTAAAGAAAGTAGTAAAAATTTGAGTCAAAATTAAGGCAAGTCCTAGTACTATTATACGCTAAAAAAAAAGATTTTCATATTATGGCTAATTTGGGTGTTATTACGGCGATGTTCAAAGGTCAAGTGATTAGCACCTCAGATTTACACTGTTAAAAATGTTTGGAATTCTCCAACACTTCTACAATACTAGCGTGAGGTAAAATTGCAAACACGGTATTGGAATGACGAAATTGCAAAACATGTATTGTAAGTGCTGTAAATCGTGAAGCACCATCGAGAATTCCAATACATATTGTATTGTAGCGTTTATAAATCGAAAATTGTGCACAAGGAATTCACGGAATTCATGGAATTCATTAAACTAAAGGAATTCACCAAATTTATGGAATTCACGGATTTCGCGGAATTCACTAAATTTATGGAAGTCGCAGAATTCATGGAATTCATGGAATTCACGAAATTTATGGAATTCATGGAATTCACGGAATTAACTAAATTTATGGAATTCGCGGAATTCATGGAATTCACGAAATTTATGGAATTCATGGAATTCATGAAATTCACGGAATTCACGGACTTCGCGGAATTCGCGGAATTCACGGAATTCATGGAATTCATAGAATTCACGGAATTCATGATTTTTGCAGAAATCACGGAATTCATGGAATTAACGGAATTCATGGAATTTACGGAATTCAAGAAGTATATGGAATTCAAGGAATTGACGGAATTTATGGAATTCGAGGAATTGACGGAATTCAAGGTGTTCAAGAAGTTCGTGCCATCCAAGTAATTCACAGACTTCAAGGAATTCATTGAATTTACGAAATTCATGGAATTCACGAAACTTATAGAATTCATGGAATTCACGGAATTTATGGAATTCATGTAATTCAAGGAATTCAAGAAATTTATGGAATTCACGAAATTCATGGAATTCACGGAATTCACAGAATTCATAGAATTAACTAAATTTATGGAATTCACGGAATTCATGGAATTCATGAAATTTCCAAATAAAAAAAAAAAAAACTCAGTCTGACTTCAGTGTCTCATGAAGCGAGTCGACTTTTCGAAATAGGGAAGGAACAAAATATGGAATTTTACAGTTTGATTATTTTTCAATAAACTTTGTTTCTGTATATAAAAATATTCATACAAGATTTTATAACCACGTAACCAGAGTGTAATTGGGAAGTTGACTGAAAATGGAGTAACCTACAACCTGCTTTAAAAAGATAAGTTTTTCTTCATTTTATACCAATTCATATTAATTTCTGCTGAAGTAAAATTTTTCTTCATGTAATGATAGAATTGGGGTTGGGAGGGGGGGGGGGGGTAAATCGTTGAAGATATTTTGAGGTGTTGGAAAACTCGAAAATTAAACTGATGGCGTCTCCCTTCACGCCTTATTTTCAAAGATTCCTAAATGCATTTTTAAACTCTCCCAATAAAAATTATAATATTGCAGTTCAATTAATATAACTATTTTAATATTTCAAGCAGGAGAAAATTTAATGTATGTCTATATATAACTCTTTTTCAAACCTAAAGAGCCTATTTGAAGAAAATAATAACGCTTCAGGAAATTTCAAAGATTTTCAAATATTTTACGATTTTTTCCGCTCTGCATTAGTAGGAATTTTCAATCGATTTTTGATGGTTTCGAAGGAATTTCAAAATTTTCAAGAAATCCTCACATGTTAAAGCTTTTTGCAAATTGCCAGGGATTAAAAATTATAATATTGCATTGACGCGTCATTTTCAAAGACTCCTAAATACATCTTAAATTCTCCCTAAAACTTATAATATTGCAGTTCAATTATTATAACTATTTTAATATTTCAACGAGGAGCAAATTTCATCTATATCTATATATAACTCTTTTTCAAATTAAAAAAAAGAAAAAAAAAAAAAAAAGACGTATTGGCTCCTGTTCTAGAGGTAGGCCAGGATTCGGCTTTGGGCACATATTAACTCCTATCAAATACAACGCTGCTGAAGGCTGGTAACCTTCTCAGCATAAATCACCAACCAATTGAGACTCTCGGTTTCCTTTCTCTGTCCTCACCTCCACCCCCCCCCCCCCACGCAGTAACAGAAGTATTGGTGGGACTGACGTTACAGATAGACTATCCACCGTACGACGAATAATCACTTAACTTGGACATGATTTCGGCTCGCAAAACAAATTTCGCGCATAAAGGTGATAGTTGGGTGTACAATCAAAACATGAATAATACAAACAATAAAGTAGCCTCGGAATGGACTGAAACTTGGATTGACGAAATGCATACACACGGTAAACGTAAAGGTCGAGTTTCAGGCGATGAATGGAGACTGGGTGTTTGGAATGCTAGAGGAGTGAATGACCTTAAAGTAAGAGAACTACGAGAAACTATGCATGCTAGGAAACTAGATATTTTATGTGTACCTGAGACGAAGAAAGAGTGTTGCGAAAGTAGAAACATAGAAAATGGGGTGTTGAAAGGCGGTTTTGAAATATGGTCAGGAGTAGGTAGTGAATCAAATCGTAGTCAAGGGGTCGGTTTAATTATGCATGAAAAAGCAAGACAGCATCTCAAAGATCATGATTTTGTATCTCCCAGATTGTTGTGGGCTAGAATGAAGGTAGGAATCAGAAGGTTATTTATCATAGCGTGCTACGCCCCAGTTGACAGTGAGCCGCGAGAAGTCAAAGACGCTTTCTGGGACACTTTAAATGACACAATAAGTACTTGCGATCAAGGTGAAAGAATAATTCTGCTAGGAGATATGAACGGATGGGTCGGCGTTCAACGTCAGGATACAGATACAGGAAGGGTACTAGGTAAATTTGGGGATCCAAGAAAAAATTATAACGGGGAAAAATTAGTTAGCTTATGCTTAGAAAAGGGTCTATTTATTACCAATACTTGGTTTCGACATAAAATGATCCACACGTACACTTGGTGTAAAGGAAATAACCGCAGTATAATTGACTTCGTTATTGCAGATGAAAGACTAAGAGAACTAGTCAAAGATACAAGAGTCATGAGGGGTTCCGAATGCAATACTGATCATTATCTTTTAATCTCTAAAATAAACTTAGGCCGGGGATGGAAAAGAAAGAGAACAGAAAAAACGAAACACACTCGAATAAAGATTGAAAATTTACAGAAACCGGAAGTGCGAATAGAGTTTCAAAATAAGTTAAGCGAACGCATAGATAGGGCAACTTGGGAAGCGCTTACGAGCAATAAAGATATAGAGGGCGCGTGGGCTTTATTACGGGATATCATTGTTAAAACTGCAATTGAAGTGTGTGGTACGGCAGTGGTAGGAAGAAAGTCTGGTGATGCGTGGTGGAATGATGAAATTCAAGCAGCCCAGCAAGAAAAGAAAAAAGCGCACAAGAGAACATTAAACATGACAGGTCTTAGCGATGAGGAGAGAAATAGACTCAAAAATGATTACAAAGACAAAAAGAGGAAAATGAAACGACTAGTCAAGGAGAGTAAAGAAAAAATCAGAACAGAAGAAGAGAACAAAATACAGAACTACTTTGAAGGAATTATGAAACTATTATATAAACAGTTGAAGGAAAGTAAGAGTACAGAGTTTGCCAGCATGAGAAACAGCAAAGGTGAAATGCTATATGATATAGACGAGATAGTAGATGCTTTAAAAGACTCTTTTAAAGAACTATTAGGAGGTGAAGATATAGGACAACAAAACTGCGACATAGAACATAATGCATTAGAAAACCCAATTGAAAAAGTCTGTGTCACTGAGGTCCGAGACATAATTAAGAACTTGAAAAACAGTAAGGCTGCTGGCATAGACAGTATTAGTGCTGAAATGCTCAAATACGGTGGCGAGTACATACCTCACAGGTTGTGCGAATTAATAAATTTATGTATCGAGACGGGGAAAGTCCCAGACGATTGGAAAAAAGCGATTATCGTACCAATATACAAAAGAAAGGGAGATAAAAACAACTGCAGTAATTACAGAGGTATCAGCCTACTAAGTACCGTAAGTAAAATATATTCAAAAATACTTATTCGTAGGGTAATGGAAATCACAGAAGAAAAGATATGGGAAGTCCAAAGTGGTTTTATGCCAGGAAGATCATGTACAGATCAGATATTTAGCCTAAGACAGATCACAGAAAAAAGCTTGAGAGTAGGAAAGAAAGTTTTCTGTGCATTTATTGACCTAGAAAAAGCATTCGACACGGTAAATAGAAGTAAACTTTGGGAAGTTCTTAAAGAGTACGGAGTAAATGGAGGGCTCCTGCAGGCAATAAAAACAATATATACAGGTAGTAAAGCGAGCGTAAGGGTAAACGGGAAACTGAGTGACTGGTTCGATATTATGCAAGGCGTGAAACAAGGATGCGTTATGTCCTCGTGGCTATTTATCATATTCATGGATAAGTGTCTAAGAACTGCACTCTTCGACGAAGAAGGTGTAGATCTCCAAACAGTTAAGGTACGTGGGTTAGCTTTCGCAGATGACAAGATTGTTATGACAGAATCAGTCGAGGACTTGCAAAGAATGTTGAATAAGCTTCATACAAGCATGAAGGACATGGGACTCAACATTAACGTAAATAAAACAAAAATCATGGTGTTTGAGGGAAAGAGTGAGAAAACAATGTGCAACATTGTCCTTAATGATGAGAGATTAGAACAAGTTGACAAGTACGTATACCTAGGTAGTCTATTCACTAGCGACGGAAAAATAGATGGGGAGTTAGATAGGCGCATAAATAAGGGTAAACACGTTATCGGTAGAGCAGGGTCCATCCTAACAAACAAAAACATATCAAAAAAAGCTAAAATTGCCATACACAATTCTATATTCGTACCGACTGTACTATACGGTAGCGAGACATGCACCTGTCAAGAAAAGGACAGGAGTAAAATTAACGCGATCGGCATGAAACCTCTGCGCATAATATGCGGGAAAACACTGATGGACAAAGTCCGAAACGAGACAATCCTCAAAGAATGTGGTGTAAAAGAGACAATAGTTGACACATGGGAAACAAATCAGTTAAGATGGTTCGGACATCTTGAAAGAATGAAAGATGAACGACTGACCAAACAAGTGTATAAAGGTAAAGTAAATGGCAGAATGCCCAGAGGTAGACCGCCGAAAGAATGGTTAGAATCTGTAAATGAGACATTAATCCGTAGAGACATAAGAAGCCATAGAAACACAAGAGCTTGCATGAAAAAATGCATGGACGTGAAGGAAGTCAGAGTAGTATGCCAGGACAGAAAAGTGTGGCAACAAATAGTTTGTAAACAGAGTGACAGTAGAATGAATGACGCCTGAAACAAAGATCTTGGATACTAATGGGCCCAAGTGGAGAACCATACATAACAATTTTGTGAGGCTCTTCACTTGGGGTGATCGCTAGAGAGATTGATCAGCAACCTGGGTCGAAGCAGTGTTGCGGAATAAACGTGTCATTTAAATAAATAACACGAGAATTCCAGATCAATCTAAAATATATATACATAACACTTATATACCTATCTACCTCATACCTATATACCTACCTACCTTATACCTATATACCCATATGCACACTACTATTCTCCAACCGAGCAAGTCACGCCTACCCCGAAAGGGAAATGGCTTAATGGTATAATAATAATAAACATGGAATTCACGGAATTCACGGAATCTGCCGAATTTACGGACTTCGCGGAATTCGCGGAATTCACGGAATTCATGGAATTCACGGAATTCATTAAATTCGCAGAAATCACAGAATTCATGGAATTCGTGGAATTCACGGAATTCACGAAGTATATGGAATTCAAGGAATTGACGGAATTTATGGAATTCGAGGAATTGACGGAATTTATGGAATTTACGGAATTCAAGGAATTCATTGAATTTACGAAATTCACTGAATCAACGAAAATAATGGAATTCGTGGAATCCACTGAATTCATGAAATTCACTGAATTTACGGAATTCTCGGTATTCACATTCCATGAATTCATTGAACTCCATGAATTCTTTGAATTCTCTGAATTCATTAAATTTGGTAAATTCCTTGAATTCTGTGAATTCAATGAATACCATGAACTTCCTGAGTTCCTTGAATTCCGTAAATTCCTCAAATGCCCTGAACTTCATGAATTCCACGAACTCCTTGAATTTCATGAATTCCACGAATTCCTTGAATTTCATGAATTCCGCGAATTCCGTGATTTCCTTCAATCCCTTGAAATCCTTGAATTTCGTGAATTCTTTAGATTGCGTGAATTCCGTAAATTCCGAGAATTTTCTGAATTCCATCAATTCCTTGCATTCCATCAATTCCGTAAATTCCATGAATTCCGTGAATTCTATTAATTCCGTGAATTCTATTTATTCCGTGAATTCTATTTATTCCGTGAATTCTATGAATTCTGCCAATTCTGTGATTTCCTTTAATTCCGTGAAATCTTTGAATTCCGTGAAATCTTTGAATTCCTTGAATTCCATGAATTCCTTGAATTCCATGAATTCCTTGAATTTCGTGAATTCTTTAGATTTCGCGAATGCCGTAAATTCCGTGAATTCCTTAAATTCCATTAATTCCTTGAATTCCATCAATTCCTTGAATTCTATGAATTCCGCCAATTTCGTGATTTCCTTTAATTCCATGAAATCTTTTAATTCCTTGAATACTATGTATACCATTAAGCCATTTCCCTTTCAGGGTAGGCGTGACACTACCCGATTCGGGTAGTGTTTCTAGGTGGATAGTTTTCTTGTAGTTATAAATAACTACAAGTTTGTGCTCACCACACCCATAATATGCCAACAGCACACAGTATTCTCGAATGGTCACCCATCCAAGTACTAACCGCGTATTCATTTCATGAATACCTTGAATTCCATAAATTTCGAGAATTCAATTAATTACGTGAATTCCATGAATGTCCTGAGAAATGATTTACGTTTTTTTTTTTAATTTTTCGGTTCAACAGGTGTGGAGAAAACCAGCCGCCAATATGACACGGAAGTGTTACTGGCTACTGGAAATGTATTGCAAAATTCCAATACATGTAAGGTACCATTGCAGTACCAGTATTTGGGAACTACAACAGTTTGTATTGTAGCGTTACCTTATGTTTCGGAAATAAACTTCCAATACATTTGTTGGAAGTTTCGAGCGGACATTTTTAACAGTGTAGATACACCTAATTGTAATATTAATGATAATAATAATTCGGTATAGTAGGCTTTCAACACTAAACATCTTATGTTTCAGAGAAACAACATATTAGACATTGGAGGACGATGCTTTTGTTTCAGGATAATTTCTGTTTCTCTTAGTAATTTCTAAAACAGTACATCAAACACATGAAAGGATGCAATCCATCTTTACAATTCTTTTAACATATTTTGTAGAATTGAAATTAATTTTTCAAATCCTTACATAGGCCGCTACAATAGACACTATATCAACTGGCCTTGTAAAATCCAGTCTTACTTAAAACGTAAAAGATAGCAAAAATGGGGACAACAGTTTTAAAGAAATGTGTAAACAAGTTTTTTTTTTTGAGACTGTCTCTTATCAAATGTATATATCTCGGAAGGACAAGCTTCACGCCTTTAATCTAAGAGATAACGATTATAGCATTGATCATTCGGGTAAAAGAAGCAGTGGAATATGCATTAGTTATATTGTTGATCAATCATTCCTTAATACAATAATTAATTCTTCCTCTGATTAAAAAATATAAGGGTTGTTCGTACTTTGGTCTTATTCTTGGCTGTGATCCTCAATTCTATTGGTGAATATAATAATATATCTATAATTTTAGGAATTTTGTTTTCATGTTTTACGCAAATAATAATTTTTGCGTCTCGTATACAAACATATGGTACCCTCCCAACTGTACACGTATACGTATATTCATTTAGTAGAGTTCACACAGTACTTACAGTTCAATATTAATTAATAATTTTATTCAATTAATGATTTTAGTTAATGACGTATAATTTCGTCAAAAATAAATAAATAGTGGTTTTCGCAAAAAATTTCTAAGTACAAAAAATCTACCATGTTATGTTCTTGTCAGATAATCACTTTAATCAAAAATAATTATGATTTTAAACTGATTAGTTTTACTCCTGGTATATCTAAAGTTATTTATACCTACCTCAAAATCTTTAAATGCTTCTAATACTATTATGAAAAGCTTGCATGAAAAAATGCATGGACGTGAAGGAAGCTACAGAAGTATGCCGGGACAGAAAAGTGTGGCGACAAATAGTTTATAAAAAGAATGTGAGTAGAGTGTATGACGCCTGGAACAAAAGACATCGGATACTAATGGGCCCGGGTGGGGAACCTCGCATAACAACCTTGTGTAGCTCTTCACTTGGGGTGATGGCTAGAGAGATTGATCAGCAACCTGGGTCGGAGCAGTGTTGCGGAACCAACGTGTTATTTTAATAAATAACACGAAAATTCTTGATCAATCTAAAAAGTCTATACCTCCTTCCCCACATCACTATTTTCTAACCGAGCGAGTCACGCCTACTCCGGAAGGGAAATGGCTTGACGGTATAATAATAATTAATGCTCATGTTACTTGAAAATTGGAACAATTTATTCCTTTTCTACATCCTCGTTCAGAGAAGGTATTAGATTTGTGTAAAATTTGATCCCCCCCCCCCTCCTCGGTTTTTGTCAAATGTCCATTTTCCAATACTCATTTAAAAATGTATCATATATATGTTCCAAAAACGACTCAGATACTTTTTTTCTCCCCTTTTTTAGATAGTTGGAAAAAATCTTTCTGATTGTATGATTTATTAGAAAGATACGGAAATATACGCTGAAGTGAAGGAATTTCCTTCTTCATTTTAAATCAAATACAGTCATATGGTCGCGCGCGATGAGAATGTACCCACGAAGCGGGCAGATTTTTTTCGTTGAGACTGTCTCCTACCAAATGTAAATATCTTAGAAGGCAAAGCTTCACGCCTTTATTCGAAGAGATAACGATTATAGCATTGATCATTTGATCTGACAAAGTACTGGAATATTAATTTTTTACATTGTTGATCAATTATGTAATTATACAATAACTTGTTTTTCATCTGATCAGAAAAGATGAGGATTCTCCATACTCTCGTCTTATTCATGGCTGTGATCTTCAATTCTATTGGTAAATATAATAATATAGTATATCTATAATTTTAGGAAATTTTTTTTCAAGATTCACGCGAATAATAATTTTTCCGTCTCAATCAATAAGCTAAAATTTTCAACATACAAGTCCACGTGCACAAACATATGGCACCCTCCATACCAACAAAGTTTGACCTGTTTTTGTCTAACTTTTCAGTCAAATCATTTCTTTAAAAAGTTTCAAATTCAATCAAACAGTTTATAAATCAGTGTAGTGCCTGACTAAAAATAATGCGCAGTAGGTAAGAGTAACAACTCGTTATTTGTTATTATATTATAAACTATCAATTGAACAAAAGTAATTTTTTCGTGATATGCAATAATTATCTATTTTAAATCCATAAATTCTGTACTCAATATGTCAGATATTATTTTGCGTTTACAATTAATTAAGAATAGCTGCTGTTTATGGATTAATTAAACAATTTTTATAAACAAATGCAAATTTTAACTATTTTTTCATTAAAACGCTTCATTTTTTTTAGCTGAATTCATCATTTAATTTGGAAATTCATTCGTTGAACTGATCTTTTTTAGATCAGGATTCAACTATTTGGTTGCAAATTGATCTTTTTTTAGTTCGAAATTCAACTACTTGGAATACATTAATATTTTTTAATTGAAAATTCAACTGTTTGATTCACAATTCATGTATTTTGTTGGAAAATATTATTTTTTGATAGAAAATTAATCTGGTTGTAAATTTAACTATTAGGTTCAAAATTCATCTATTTTGTTGAATATGGAATATCATTACTTGGAAATTTAGGAATTTGAGGTGGATTAAATTGAATAATTTACCTTGATATGCACTGAATTTAAAGTATTAGAAGGTAAAATAAAAATTTGTACGAATTATCAAATTCATCGACCTTTGGGATAAATTCAAAAAATTATTAATTATGTTTCAGTATTATTTAATTATTCAATTAGTCGCTGGTGTGAATATATATTTAAGAATATCTCCTGATATAATTTTCCAAAGCTTTCTAAATTAAGTCCGGACTAAGAAAAATTGTACCTGGAAAAGACTTGAGATACCCTAACAAATCTTGGAATTTTCAGGGAATTTTTTCCAGGATTTGAGTAGACACCCTGAATTTGATTGAAACTTGTTATTTTTTTCAATTACAATCGATGATGATAAAACCTGTCACATCAAACTCATTATTAATAAACAGGATAAACTCAAAAAATGCTGCATTTTTAGATAATAATAAATGAATTCTAATTTTAAAGCATTTACGTTTTTATTTAAATAAACACATTTTAATACTACAGGTATTACCAATATCTGTTTGCATGGAGAAACTCAGATAATTTTGTGACGGATTAATAACATTCTAGCACCGTCCTGAAATGCTTTAGGAAATTTTGGAATTTCAGGGTGTGAGGAAATTTCCAATTTTTCTATATTGAGCTTAAAACTTCTATGCCTTTGAATACTATTTTTCATCCACGTAACATAATCTCATGTTTTTTTATGACCAACAGAATTAAATAAAAACTGCATTGACAATTTCAACCACATTTACAACTCGTGAAATGCCGAAATAACACTGTACTTCAAGAAAAATATAATCCTCCGATTCTTGTTGCAGAATTAAGTTCGCAGTTCGAGTGTTTGCCTAATGGTGACCCTATTCCTGGTGTTCCTCGTAGCAGACCTTCTTCTTTCCCTGAACTGAATTTTCCAGAAAGGAGTCTTTCTCTTAAAAGACCTCATTCTCCAGAAAGGAATCTTCCTTTTGAAAGACCTCATTCTCCAGAAAGGACTCTTCCTCTTGCCAGACCTCATGCTTCTGCCGTGTCACCTCCTCCTGTCGAGCCGTCTCTTCCTGCCAGGACCAGGTCCCCTCCTGCCTGGAAACCTTTTTCTCAAGTATTTGACTTTAATCTTCAAGAACTAAGATTTGTTCGACTTATTCCCTACAATAATCCGACGCGGATATTTGAACTTCGAAGATACACTTTTCCTCCCGATAAACCAATTGGATTGAGGAACAAAAATTGTGTCCTCAGACCCATGCCAACCGAAGAACAACTTGTATTATCAACAGCCAATGGCGATGTCTATGCAATATTGGAAAAATCATCACGCGGAAACACGAATCTTCGTGGAATATATAAATCTGTTTCTGTGCGAACAAAACGGGCGAAAATAAACATGGATAGTGGCACGGTAGAAGAACTTACCACTGACGAAATGGCGGAATGTCAAGTATCCAATAAAAAACGAATCACACAGAGTTTTAAATTAGTACTGGTGTAAATCATAATTCTTCATACAGTTACAAAAAAAAAAAATTTAACGCGCGTGTCTGTCAAACCCTGCGCTCTGCGCTCGGTCTTTATGATTGCCCCACGATTATGCATTACCCTTTCGAAAATAACGAGCAAAGCAGTGATAACTGTAATTTTGTAATTTTAAATTCCCCTTCCAACGTTTTGACCAGGAATTTGATCAATTTCTAGAAAAAGAATCTATATAATCACTTGAAATATCACAAACAAGGTCTCTGGGAAAATGAAGTATGTATTCTGTGAAAAAGATTAAAGCTTAAAACTTTAGAGAAAAAATTTTTTTTTTCAGTAGTTTGAGTTGTTTTTGTAATTGAATTTTTGTACACTGTCGCTCTTTGCCAATTTTTGGAAAATGGTTGGATTTTAATCATTCATGATTTTTTGGTGAATTCGTCCATGTTCAAGTTATTCTATTGGACATAAAAAAATAAACTTGAAAGTCCAAGGCTTTTCCAGCAAAATCAGCATTTCAAAATTTTTTGTTCAACTCATCACCAAATCAAGTGAATTGTCTCTAAAATTTTTTTAATTTGCATAATCAAGACCACATCATACTCTATAAATCTGGATGAAGGAAACGAATAAATATTACGTGATTGCTGAGTAATCATACAAAATACATATTTACTCATCGAATGGAAATTTCTGCGAATCTGAAAATACGCGATTGCTCGCGTACATCAATTTGTTATTATAATCATTCTTTGAAAAAATAAATAATAGACTTTCATTAATAAAGCTTAAAAATAAGTTTCACTTTTTCTGAATTTTGAATTGTAGAAGACAATTTTTTTATTGTTATTGAAAGAGTTACAAATCGCTAAAGTAAATATTATTCTCACATTTGCCATCCGATAGGACTAAACATTGCCAAAGTTTGATTTCCATCTGAAAACTTTAGAACTTTCAATTTTTAAGATCTAACCATTATCTTTTATTTATGATAACGTTATTGAATTATTCACTTTTCATTGATAGCTAGGACAGAAATTGTCTAAATTATCTCATTTCGTTTTAGAAAAAAAGTTTAGAATACAAAAATTTATTACTACATTTTTTAAATAGAAAATGCAGCTGCTTTTGGATCTGGATTTCAATAATAACGCAATAGAGACATTGCCAAAGGATTTTTTTGTAAAAGTTTTTGTACATAACTTTGCCATATCAACTTTTTTCATGTCTCGTTTTTGCATTGAGATTCATTCTCGGTTTTTGAAAAAATTCTGAATTTTCAGTTTTGAAAAGAAAAAAATGCTTTATCCTCTCCAAGAAGCGGGCACAAGATGAACTCTTACAGGATATACTTAACATATTGGTACTAACTTCAGTCTAAAGTCCAGTCTGAAATCATTTTAAAAACAACATATTTTTTGTGGAAATGATTCTGTGACTCGAGCGTGTACAGACTGCCCGACTGGAAATGAATTTGACGCCAAACTTCAAAATAGCGATTATTGAGCAATTTTTATCTCTTCAAGAGATAAAAATTATAATAATTAAATAAAATATAATTAAAAAATATCTCCAAAAATATGGAAAACCTACAAAGTGTCGATTTTAAAGTGAATGGTAATTTTTAAACTGTTCTCAAAATACCATTTTTCATTGACAACTGACAATAAAGTTACTTTCGCTCACGTCAAATACATATTTTAATACTGCTGAGTACGTCTCGCTTTGGCTAAATAAAATTTAACATTATTAAATCTTAATTTTCTTCAGTTTTATTAAGCACATCAATCTGACATTCATCTTAGCCCTCCAACTGAAACTGAATTCTTAATTATGTGTGCGAAGTTAAAAACATTTCTTCCTTCCAGTTTTTTAAATTACTCAATTGACATTGAGAAAAATCGCAAAAAATTCGTTCAAGATTTTCGTGACACACCTATTTTTTAGATAAGGATTATAATTTATTCTCTTTCTTTCTTCCGTGAACAAACACCAATTATAATTCATGAAAAATGATAGAATTTTTTTTGTTTTTTTGTTGTCCTTCATTTTCGAAATTTTTTTTAAACAGGTATTGAAGTAATTAAAATAATCATGTCTTTAGACCTTTCAAACTTTTCTTAGATGTATCAGCAAATAATGCTTCTTTGGTCTCATGTTTTGGATTTCTATAACCCAAATTTGATTCATAACTTGCAAATGCTAAAGATTTAAAAAAATTATATTACTTATGATACTGAAATCATAGTATCAATCGTTATTCTTTATTTTTATCATGACGTAATGAACAGAAATTTTGTTTTTTTAATGCCAGCTTTGGAAGATGTATTTGCTCCATCAAAACCTACAAATTCCATGAGAATATATTATTCAAAGAAAATTAGCAGGTTCAATCCATATTTTCTTGTCCATTCTCAGAGGACTGACGAAGATTTCATCAATTTTAAGATTCTTTAAACGTCATGTATTTTTAAAATCTGGTTGAAAACACTTATTTTTTAGGATTACAATCAATGACGATGATACTATGCCTTTCAATTAAAAAACCGGATCAGGGGTCCAAATGCGGATCACTTCGGTTTTTTTTACCACGAATTGATATAATTATAAAACCGAGTTTTGTAGAATGTTTAGTTAAAGAAAGAAGTAAAATTTTTAGTCTAAATTCTGGCAAGTCGTAGTACTATTAGACGCTAAAAAACGATTTTCATCAAGCTTGTCAACGCTGACGTTTCATATTATGGCTAATTTAGGTGTTATTACGGCCAGTGACGAAACCTTTCATATCTTAGTGACTATTTGTTTCTTGAATATGAAAAAAATGAAACAAGATATTCAAAAAAGGATGACGTTCCAGCAAATTAATAAGTTTTCTATGAATTCACAGTAGTTGCAAAATGCAGAAATTGTGAAAAATATCGATTTCCGTCAAAGTCTGAGAATGAAATATTTGTAATCAGATGTAACTTGTAAATCCTATGAAATCTCTTTAAGTTCTATAACATCTAGGAAATTCTCTTTGAAAAAGTGTATAAAATTGTTTGCACTTTCATATAATACCTATTAAAAACCCTCAAAATTTTTTAAATCTTGAAAAGTAGTGTCTATATTAAGAAAAAACGTGATTGAATTAATTCTAAATTCAGTAGAATCTGCAGCATATCTCTAACTTTGTATGTTCAAGTGGCGAGCGATTAGATCCTTAGACTTAGATAATCCTAATTGTAATATTAATGATAATAATAACTCGGTATAGTAGGCTTTCAACACCAAACATCTTAAGTTTCAGAGAAACAACATATCAGATATTAGAGGACGATGCTTTTGTTTCAGGATAACTTCTGTTTCTCTTAGTAATTTCTAAAACATTACATCAAACATATAAAAGGATGCAATCCATCTTGACAATTCTTTTAACATATTTTGTAGAATTGCAATTAATTTTTCAAATCCTTAAATGGGTCGCTACAATAGACACTATATCAACTTGCCTTGTAAAACCCATTCTTACTTAAAACGTAAAAGATAGCAAAAATGGGGACATCAGCTTTAAAGAAATGTGTAACCAAATTTCTTTTTGTTGAGACTGTCTCTTATCAAATGTATATATCTCAGAAGGTTGAGCTTTCCGCCTTTGATCTAAGAGATAACGATTATAGCATTGATGATTTGAGCTGACGTAGCACTGGAATATTCATTAGTTTCATTCTTGATTAATTATTCCTTGATACAATAATTAGTTTTTCCTCTGATAAGAGAAAATGAGGATTGTCCGTATTCTGGTTTTATCCTTGGCTGTGATCCTTAATTCTATTGGTGAATATAATAGTATAATATATCTATATTTAGAGGACATTTTTTTCAAATTTTACGTAAATAATAATTTTTCCGTCTCAATCAATGAGCTAAAATTTTCAACTCACAAGTCCACGTACATAAACATATGGTACCCTCCCAACTGCGCACATACACGTATATTCAATAGAGTTCACACAGTACTTAGAGTTCATTATTAATTTATAATTTCATTTAATTAATAATTTCACTTAATAACATATTATTCCTTAAAAAATAAACCTTTGGTGGTTTTCAAAAAAAGTTTCTAAGTACAAAACAAACCAATTTTTATAAACAAATGCAACAAAAATCCACTCCTGTTTTTTCTGTACATTTTTTCATCAAAACGCTTCATTTTTTTAGCTAAATCAACTCAAAATATCTTGCCAAGGACTCCTTGCTATCAGTTATTGCATACTGACAAAATCTGTTAATTATGTAAACAATTCTTACAAATAAACGGACATCTTGCTATACGAATAAAGTTAAAATATATTATCGATGACTCCTGCTTGTTATAATTATTACTCAAGAAGAAGGTTTTATTTACTTAAATTAATCTTATAAACAAGTCCTCACGAAAAGACGTTCTTCAATGAATAGACTCAATTAGTTTTACGGAATTAAAAAAATTGTAGTCAACTTTCACACTGAAATTTTTTTTTTGCTGGAAATCCCCATGAGATGAAGTGAAAAAATCTGTTTGCTGCGCAAGCACATTCTCATCTCATCTGATGGTTTAAAAAATTTTGAAAATGCTCTAATTTTTTTAATTTTCATCAAAAAATGCTGGTTAACGAACATGATTTTTCCTTTTGGTCCCTGAAACTGTGTGCCAAAGCACAATCCAATCCTCAAAACGTCGACATTTGATGGAATCCACGAGAGTCATTTTTCTCATTATGATGAGAATGTAGAAAGAAAAAAAAATAGTTACAACTTATTTTTCCAAAGAAAAAAATGCAATTGAATTTTCTATAAGAATATATACTTTAAAAATTCAAAATGTATTCAAAAAGATTCCAGAGGCCAAAGACGTTCACCGTGAACAATTAATAGGCAGTTATAGTATTCAGATCCTTAATTGCAACCACATTTATAACTCATGATATACCATCATACGATTTTGTACTTGAATAAAAATGTAATCCTCTATTTCTTGTTGCAGAATTAAGTTCACAGTCTAAGTGGCTGCCTGATGGTGACCTTAATGATGGAGTTTCTCGCTCTGCACCTTTTTCTTCTTCTCCTGGCAGACATGCTTCAGAGACGACTCTTTCTCTTGCCATACCTCGTTTTTCTTCCGGGTCTCCACCACTTGCCGAGCTACCTCTTCGCGCCAGGTCCAGGTCACCTCTTCGCGCCAGGTCTAGATCTCCTGCTCTCAGGAAAACTTTTCCTACCGTACTTGGATATGAATTTGAAGAACTTGGATTTGCTCGACTTATTCCCAACAACAATCCAACCCGGATATTCGAACTTCGAAGATACGTTTTTCCTTCAGAAAAACCAATTCAATTGAGAAACAGAAATCATGTCCTCAATCCCATGCCAGCCGGAGAACAAATTGTATTATCAACGTCCAATGGTGATGTGTGTGCGATATTGGAAAAAGCAGCAAGCAAACACGTGTTTCTGCGTGCAATATATAAACCTGTTGATTCGGTGTCAAAACGGGCAAAAATAAATATGGATAGCGGCGTGGTTGAATTATTGACTACAGAAGAAATCGCGGACTGTCCAGTAGGCAAAAGAAACCCAATGACAAAGTGTTTTAAAGTATTTCGTGTATAAGCCACCATTCTTCACACTGACAATAAAAGAAGAAGCAGTCTTGATGTTTACCTCACGATTAAGCACACACCTTTAAAAATTGAAGATATAAAACTTTGACAACTGTAATTTGGTAATTGTCAATTCCCTTTTCAGGGTGGCATCTGGACCAGGAAAATCGGCAAATGACAAGAAATTCGTTGAGACCGAGAGAATCTCTGAAATGATAGTACATTTCTTTTTGGCCGGAAACATTCAGTTCACAATTCGTAATTGAAAATCTTTTTCTTTAAAAATTTTCCATTTTAATCGTACATTTTCAATTTTAGGAATTTCAAAATGCAGTTTGCAAGACTTAACGTAGTAGTCGTACCAAAAGTCATATTTCTGAAAAAACAGCTTTTCTATGATTTTAAGAATGAAAATAGTATTACTGATGATGTAATTCCAAAAAAGAACATAATTTTGAATAAAATGCATTATTTATAATACAAAACAGGTAATAAGTTTATTAAAGTGATTATGCGTGCAGTGGATCAGAAAATGTACGTGATAATGAAGTATGTATATGAATTTAACTTGTTTTTAAGATTGTTTGATTTTAAGATAATTTTTTTTCAATGTGAAGCTCATGAATTCCTAAAAAAAATAATCACAATTTGAGAAAATCGACGTTGTTAGTTACAGAGTTTTTTTGCAAAGAAAATATAGAAATTTGGCATCGTAGTTTCATGTTAAATTGTAACTTATAAATTAAATTTTGCGAATGATCTATTTCGTACAGCGGCGCCCATCCGAATATATAACAGAGACAAATGCTGCTTAACTTCGGTGATTGACAGCAGGCAAAATTTATGAAATTAAATTAGGGTAAATTATTTCACTATTTCTTGATTTTGGATTTAATTATTATTCATCTTGAAATATTTTTTTAATGAAATGAGCCTCACAAGTGGAGGACCAAGTAGTGTGTTTTTTGTTTGGATTCATAATTTTTGTAAATGAGGATGGAAGTGTCTAAACGTACAGAAAAGATGTGGCTATTCGTACCGAAATTTCAGTTCACATAGCCACGACCAATAAAGATCATGACTCCAAATAAAATTGTAAAATTTCTTTTAAATGTCTTCTTTTTTCTATGGAACGCAGCTCGCCTTTTAAAACTTGTTTCGCAAGTAAATACAATTTTAACAAACATTATTAATTTTATCATTTTCTTTATATTTTCAAAAATCAGAATACGAATAAAAAATTATTTCATCAATAAAATATGAAATTAGTGTAATTTAAAAAAATTATTTCATATGTGAATCTAAGTAGGAAAATAATATTAAAGAATAAATAAATAATGAAGAAATTAATTAATTAATAAATTCAAGAAATTTTTTAAAGAAAAAAATGACAGGGATTCGAAGAAGCGAGCTTTCTTTTGAGAAAAGCGTTCGAAATTTTAATGTTTGCATCATTAAAAATAATTTGAAGGGAAATTGACCAAAACTTGGGTTCTAGGATTATTATAATTTTACTTATCATAATTAAATTATAATTAAATTATTATAATTTTATTCTTCACGTGCATTATGAATTGAAACGAAAAATAAATGACCTGAAATTCTATTCGTAAGTGACATTTTTCATTTAAATTGACACACACACATATTATAACTATTATAATCTACGTTTTTCTCAATATAGATGCAATATTTCAAGATTTGAAGGGTTTCGAGCGTTTTTAATAGATTAGAAGAAATTAAATGAATTTTTTATATTATTATAAATAGAATTAAAACAGATGTTACAGAATTTTACGTGAAATCATAGAATTTTAAAAATTACATTTCAGTTGAAATATTGAACATTGAGATTGGGAAGATAAGCGATATTTTTCACAAGTTTCTCATTTTGCAACTAGCTTGAGTTCATAAAAACCTTGTCAATTTACTGAAACTTCATACTTTTTTGAACTTTTTGTGAAATTCTCATATTTAAGAAACAAGTAGTCCCAGAAATATTAAAGCAGTTGACGCTCATCCCCATAACACCTTGCTCAGCCATGATGAGAAAGTAAGAGTTGACAAACTTTATGAAAATAATTTTTTGTTCTTTCGATTAGTTTGAAAATTTTACAATTGTATTTACTCTATTAAAATCAGGTTTATTAGAAAAAAAATTTTTTCATAATTTTTCGTATTGTAATGCATCAGTCATGTGGTATGAATTGTGTAAAATTGAAATCGCAATTTAAAAAAATCTGCTTTGGAGCTCAACGTATTGCTTATTCGATAACAGTAAATTTTTATTGGAAAGAAGCTTGCAGTTATGGGAAAATATTGTGCAAATTTGATCATGTCGGTTTGAAACTTTTTTTCAAAGATGTCGAGTTGATGAAAACAGAGACAAAAAGTTTCGTCGGAAAGTTATTCAGTTCCGAGAAAATCAATTTTCAATCAGACGGTGTATTTTTAATGCATATGAAAAGAATTTTCTAGAAAATCCCATTTTCGGAAAATTCTCAGTTACCTCCTTTTGTGTTTCCACCATTTTACAACTCTGTTTCCAATTTCGAAAAAACGTACGGAATCTGCAAATATAGTTATTTATTTAAAAAATATGCGAACCAAATTATTTGAACGATTTTAGTTATAGAAAAATTTACTTCTAAAATTGGAAACAGTAGAATTGCAGAGAATGTCTTCGCCGAACAAATCAGCCACCACTTACTAAAATTGAACCATTTTTCAAAAATTAGTGAGAAGCCATAGTGAGAACAAATCTAAAGTTTGTTTTCAAAAATCATGTCTTTTATTTGAAATTAGGTCGTCAGCAATATTATTTTGATTCTTAAAATCATAGTGTTGAATTTCATGACAACTACATTAACTCCTTAAAACCAAGCGTTCTCATAATTATGTTATTTTTATTTTGAAATAACTCAATACAAAATAAATTATTACATTCTCATCACAATGAGAAGGTACTGGTAAAAGGTCTTGGCACAAATATAGGAGAAATACAAAAACCGAGCATTGTTCTTATTAGAAAATCATCAAGAATGAAATTATTAAATAGATTAAATCAGGTGGACACGGTAGGGCTTGCATACACGGCGAATTTGAATGCTATCCAATTTTCCCAAAACAGGGGAGAAGCCATTCCACAGGGCATTTTTAAATTTCGCGGTTTTAAAGTTGAATTTGATCGGCCGTTAGTGAGACATGTGGACTGAGAAGGAAATGTAAAATTTTTTCTGTGCCAAAAACTTTATGGAATGGCTGCAAAGTGACAAATACCATGCAATTATGATATTCTGCTTCCAGTGGGCGAAGAGTGAATTGTTTCTAACTCTTATTTGCTGCATAAAAAGGTATGTCATAAATAGACAGGATATGTTTTGAATAAAGTGAATAAAATATCACGTGCCAAAACTTAAAATTTATATTAATTACCTTTAGTAGCAGCGATTAGGGCAAAAAGGTGAATCTGAACATAACCTCGAAATCATGACAGACCGGCCCGGCGTGTTTATCATATTTCCTATTGATTATTATTGATTACCAAAGAAATGCTTTGCGGTTTGTATATTTATTACTGACAGTATCGGCAGTAATAATTTAAACATTAAATACTTATTAATAATTGTAATAAGTAACACATTATATCTCAGTGTAATAATTGATTTCCATTGTTTTTTTCGTAAATCGATCCTAGAATAATACTGTATTTAAATACAGATGGAATTGGTGCATTTCAGCTGGTGCATGTCACTCAACTTTACCTTGAAATTGGGGTTTTATCAACCCCTAAAATGACTTTCGAGACTCGTCGATGATAGTGGCGTATCAGGATGATATCTCAAAGCGATGTGACTTGTCAGAATTTGCATTCTAAATTTCTTAGAAATTTTAGTTATTTTAGAAATCGTTATCTCTGGACCTTATCTTAAAATTGGGATTTGATCAACCCCTAAAATGAACTTTGAGACTCGTCGAATGTAGAGACGTATCAGAAAGATATCTCGCGGGGATATGATTTGCCAGGGTTTGAATTGATAAAGTTTTCAGGACCTTTTTTATTTTTAAAAATGCCTTCTCTAGACCTTATCTCAAAATTGAGTGTGACCAACCACTAAAATGAATTTTGAGACTCGTTGATGATAAGGGTGTATCAGAAATGAATCTACAAGCAATATCTCCAGCCTGCATTTTGATTACAAATTTTTTAGAAATTTTGATATTTTTAAAAATAGCTGTCTCTGGACCTTATCTCTGAATTCGGATTTGATCAGTCCCTAAAATGAATTCTGAGACATGTTGATGATAAGGGTGGATCATAAAGATATCTCGAAGCGACATGACTTGCCTGGATTTTAATTAATAAGGTTTTTAGAAACTTTGTTATTCTAGAAAATATTTCTCTGTACCTCATCTCAAAATTGGGTTTGATCAACCACTAAAATGAATTTTGAAACTCCTTGATGATAGAGGTGTATCAGAAAGAAATCTGGAAGCGACATCTTTAGCCAGCATTTTCATTCCAAATTTTTTAGAAATTTTGCTATTTTTGAAATTGCTATCTCTGGACCTTATCTCTGAATTGGGATTTGATGTATAACATTAAGCCATTTCCCTTTCATGGTAGGCGTGACACTACCCGATTCGGGTAGTGTTTCTAGGTGGATAGTTTTCTTGTAGTTATAAATCACTACAAGTGTGGGCTCACCACACCCACGATGTGCCAACAGCACTCAGTTCTTGAATGGTCACCCATCCAAGTACTAACCGCGTCCAACGTTGCTTGACTTTAGTGATCTGACGAGAACTGGGTTTTTCAGCGTGGTATGGCCCCTGAAATAAATTCTGAGACATGTTTATGGTGTATCAGAAAGATATCTCGAATCGATATGACTTGCTGGAATTCTAATTATTAAAGTTTTTATGAACTTTGTTATTTAAAAAAATATTTATCTGGACCTCATCTCAAAATTGGGCTTGATCAAACACTAAAATTAATTTTGAGACACGGTGATGATAGGAGGACCATTTCACTGGGCCCACCACCCACGCAAATTTAACTTTTTTCGGCCCAAATATTTAGTGCAGAATTTTTCAAAATTTGTTCAACCAAAATTAGAATTTGTGCAACACCGGAAGTGTCTCAAAATTAATTTAAGTGGTTGATCAAGCCCAATTTTGAGATGAGGTCCAGATAAATATTTTGTAAAATAACAAAGTTCGTAAAAACTTTAATAATTAGAATTCCAGCAAGTCATATCGCTTCGAGACATCTTTCTGATACACCATAAACATGTCTCAGAATTTATTTCAGGGGCTGATCAAATCCCAATTCAGAGATAAAGTCCAGAGATAGCAATTTCAAAAATAGCAAAATTTCTAAAAAATTTGGAATAAAAATGCTGGATGAAGATATCGCTTCCAGATTTCTTTCTGATACACCTCTATCATCAAGGAGTTTCAAAATTAATTTTAGTGGTTGATCAAACCCAATTTTAAGATGAGGTACAGAGAAATATTTTCTAGAATAACAAAGTTCCTAAAAACTTTATTAATTAAAATCCAGGCAAGTCATGTCGCTTCGAGATATCTTTATGAACCACCCTCATCATGAAAATGTCTCACAATTCATTTTAGGGACTGATCAAATCCGAATTCAGAGATAAGGTCCAGAGACAGCTATTTTTAAAAATAACAAAATTTCTAAACAATTTGTAATAAAAATGCTGGCTGGAGATATTGCTTGTAGATTCATTTCTAATACACCCTTATCATCAACGAGTCTCAAAATTCATTTTAGTGGTTGATCACACCCAATGTTGAGATAAGGTCTAGAGAAGGCATTTTCTAAAATAAAAATGTACCTGAAAACTTTATCAATTAAAATCCTGGCAAATCATATCCCTGCGAGACTGAAAAATAATGTGTAACTTATTACAATTATTGTTAAGTAATTAATGTTTAAATTATTACTGCCGACACTGTCAGTGATAAATATACAAACCACAAAGAATTTCTTTGGTAATCAATAATCAACAGGAAATATGATAAACACGCCGGACCGGTCTGTCATGATTTCGAGGTTATGTTTAGATTCACCTTTTTGCCCTAATCGCTGTAACTAAAGGTAATTAATATAAATTTTAAGTTTTGAAACGTGATATTTTATTCACTTTGTTCAAAACATATCCTGTCTATTTATGACATACGTTTTTATGCAGCAAATAATAGTTAGAAACAATTCACTCTTCGCCCACTGGAAGCAGAATATCATAATTGCATAGTATTTGTCACTTTGCAGCCATTCCATAAAATTGTTGACACAGAATGAAATTTACATTTCCTTCTCAGTCCACATGTCTCACTTCATTATTAATTAAACACTTTTATTATTTGTAATTACTATTTAACATAACGTATATTTTCTCAACACTGGTATCCATTTGAAGTTTAGAACGCGACCATCAGGCTCGGTCAACTCTGTGGGAAATAAATGGTGATATTCCGCGCCATCTGTGATGAGCCAGAGAACTACAGACACACTATAGCTTCTTACTAATTTTTGAAAAATGGTTTAACTTTAGTAGGTGGTGGCTAATTTCTTCGGGGAAGACATTCTCTGCAATTCTACTGTTTCCAATTTTAGAAGTAAATTTTTCAATGACTAAAATCGTTCAAATAATTTGGTTTAAATATTTTTAAAATAAATAACTATATTTGCAGATTTTTTACGTTTTTTCAAAATTGGAAACAGAGTTGTAAAATGGTGGAAACACAAAAGGAGGTAACTGACAATTTTCCGAAAATGGGATTTTTTTCTAGAAAATTCTCCAAAATTCAAATCCACATCGTGTTGAAAGGATTTGTTCGGAATCTCATTTTTTATGGCAGCAATCTTCCTGGTTCAATAATTTTATATTTATTAAAAGCAAAAAGTCATCCGTCACACTGTTACACCGTCTGATTGAAAATTGATTTTCTCGGAACTGAATAACTTTTTCCGATTAAACTTTTTGTCTCTTTGTTCATCAACTCGACATCTCGGGGATGTTTTTCCATTAAAAAAATAAATAAAAATCATAATTTTGGTCACGGTTTTAAGACACTTTTCGGAACCCGATGAATATCTAACCTCAAAATAGAAACATAATTTTCTCGGAACAGAAGTTTTTTTTATGAACCTTTTTTTTTTCTTTATTCATTACCTCGACATCTTGGCGGCGAATCATCAAATCATTTTTTAATTACCACTGTCTCAATCCGACTCGGAGAGTGTAAAAAAAGTGTCAAAATGACATGATCAAATTTGTACAATATTTTCCCACAACTAGAAGCTTCTTTCCAATCAAAATTTACCGGTATCGATTAAGCAATACGTTCAGCACCAAAGCAGATTTTTTCAAATTGCGATTTTAATTTTACACAATTCACACCACATGTCTGATGCATTTCAATACTCAAAATGATGAAAATTTTTTTTTTTAGTAAAGCTGATTTTAATAGAGTAAATACAATTGTTAAAATTTCAAACTAATCAAGAGAACAAAAAATTATTTTCATAAAGTTTGTCAACTCTCACTTTCTCATCATGGCTGAGCAAGGTGTTATGGGGGTGAGCGACAACTGCTTTAATATTTCTGGGACTTCTCCTTTCTTGAATATGAGAATTTCACAAAATGTTCAAAAAGTATGAAGTTTCAGTAAATTGATAAGGTTTCTATGAACTCAAGCTAGTTGCAAAATGAAAAACTTATGAAAAATATCGTTTATCTTCCCAATCTCAATATGCAATATTTCAATTCAAATGTAATTTTTGAAATTCTATGAAATCACGCAAAATTCTGTAACGTCTGTTTTAATTCTATTTGAAGTAATATATAGAAATCATTTGATTTCTTGTAATTTATTAAAAACGTTCGAAACCTTTTAAATCTTGAAATATTGCATCTATATTGAGAAAAACGTAATTGAATCATACCCCTTGAATTTGCAGCATATCTCTAACAGTGTATGTTCAGAAGTTGAGTTGCTAGTCCCTCAAATTAAGATTATGATAGTTATAATATCAATAATAATAATAAATTGAAATACTGGGCTGTAAACACTAAAAAATTTGAGTTTCAGAGAAACAACATATTAGACATTGGAGGACGATGCTTTTGTTTCAGCCTTTCAGGTTAACTTCTTTTTCTCTCAGTAATTTCTAAAACATTAGATCAAACATATACAAGGATGAAATCCATCTTTCCAATTTTTTCAACATATTTTGCCGAATTTGTATTAGTTTTTTAAAGCCTTATTTACGTTGTCATGGTAGACACTATATCAACTTATCGTGTAAATCCAGCTTTTCTCAAAACGTAAACGATTGCATAAATGGTGACATCAGTTTTAAAGAAATATGCAATCAAATTTTGTTTGTTGAGACTGACTCTTATCAAATGTAAATATCTCAGGAGGACAAGTGTCACGCCTTCAATCTAAGAGATAACGACTATAGCATATATCATATGATCTAACGAAGTTCTAGAATACTCATTAGTTACATTATTGATCAAATTCTACAATAATACAATAATTAGTTTTTCCTCTGATCAGAAAGATGAGGATTGTCTGTACTCTGATCTTATCCTTGGCCTTTATCCTAAATTCTGTTGGTAAATATAATCATATAATATGTCTATAACTTTAGGCAAATTTTTTTCAAGCTTTACGCAAATAAGAACTTTTGCGTCTCAATTATTCAGATAAAATCGTCAACCCACAAATTCACGTACACAAACATATATGGTACCCTCCTAAAATGTGCAAGTATACATATATTCAATAGAGTTCACACATTACTTATAGTTAATTATTAATTAATGATTAGCGATTTTAGTTCATAACGTATAAGTCCCTTAAATCCTTCAAAAATAAACCCTTAACGATTTTGAACCAAATTTTTGAAGTACAAAAAATCTAGCAAGTAACGTTCCGGTCACATAATCACTTCTATTGAAAATAATTACATATATTATTTCAAACTGATTAATTTTACTACTCGTAACTCTAAAGCAATTTGTACCTGATTAATAATATTTAAATTTTTGTCATATTATTATGAATTATGCAGTTGTCATCATCAGGTCCTTAGATGTAATAATGTATATTATCTCTAAATGTCCTTTACAAACCTGTAATAACATTCAACAACACCCAAATTTCACCTCTACCACTTTTAACAAAACAATTTCAAATTTTCTCTGTGCGGAACAACCATAAAATGTTCAAACTAAAAATAGTCGCACAAGTCACCCAAAAGATCGCATGACCTCAAATTTTGTATAGCAAGCAGAATTGGATGAAAAATTTGCAAACTGTTGACAACTATGTTGACCTGCACATTGACAAAAATTAAGAGGCCGCATTCTATACACGCGATATAGTTTTCTCACTGATTGGCGACAAAAAGCACCTTTCTCAGCTGAAATTCGACCGAAAGTACAATTTTTTTACAAATATTGATGTTTTTGTTTATAGAATGACATTAAGTCTTGCCAGTATGATATTTTAACCAATTTTTCATACAAAGGCTTCATTTTTTTGTGGAATCAACTCAAAATGTCTTGCCAATGACTCGTTGATCTCATATATCTTATACTGACAAAATCTGTCAATTATGTAAACAATTTTTATAAACAAATGCACATTTAGAAAAAATCAAGAGGAGAAAAACGCTGCTCTTTGAACACCCTACAATATTGTTATAACAACTTTTTGAATTTTCTAGAAAAATCGAAAATTTTGATCGCATAAAAAAATAATGAAAAATCAAAGATTACATTTTGCAGTCAAACTATACAAGATACGAAAAAATATGGATGGATGAAAATTGTGCACTCAAAAAATATATAGGGGAGAGTGGGGTATGGTGCCGGTGTGGGGCACGGTGACCTTTAAAAATAACGCCCGTATTTTTTTATTTTCATATTAGTTTTTCACATGAAATGGCTTTCTCTGTTTAGAAAAATACTGATTTGATGCAAGTTCTGTTTTAAAATTCGCTTGTTAAATGTAATTATGGAAAAACAGTTTAGGCGGAAACCGATGAAAAAGTCTTTGGGTGAAATGAAGCACTTGCAGCATATTTTGAAATACTTAAAGCATGAAAAAGTTAGGTTTTAATAGGTAAACTTTTTTCAATCAACTTCTGGTATCATTATTTATATTTCAGCAGGGAGTAGGAGGTTATACTGCTTTTTCCGCATACTTTACTTTGATTAATACTTAGCTAATTCCGAGAAAAACGACCGAGAATTTGGAGATTAAAATTTCAAGGTTTTTCAAAATCGGCTTTGGATAGCAATTTAAAATAGAGTTTTCAATTTGTTACAAAAATGAAAACTTATTCTCGAGATATGAGCAACTGCTGAATGATGATAACAAATAAGTTTTCTCCAAAAAAATCATTTTTTTCCCGATAAAATCAAAGTTGAAGATCGTGATATCACAGTGTGACAGAGATGTTTTTGCTAAAAATCATACAAATAAGAAAATATATATGATTTCTTTTGTGAATAAATTATAATAATTTGTAGAAATATAGATAAACTAAAATCTTATTAAAAATTGTGCATGATAATGAAATTATATTTCAAAACAATCCTTTCACCACAATACGTAATTGATTTTTTATGCAATAAACCCATTTTTGATAAAAATGGTGGTAAATTAAAAAACTTGAAAGGAAGTGAAAGTGGATGAGATTAAAACTAAAATATATCTTCTATGCATATTAAAATAAAATAGTACAATATAGTAATGGGAAAAATGTATTTATTAAGCAAAGGACTTTTGACTTTCAGAAAAGAGGAAGTTTTTCTATTTGTAGGGGAATATAATTTGTCATACAATTCGAAAAACAATTTACTTGTAAAAATTGGTTGAACACTCAAATTCTAGCTAAGAGAGAGATTCTGAGATATGAGAACCAGGATAATCAGTATTATGATTTTAAAGTATGAATATAATTTTCTTACGATTTTGCAGAAAATTTAAAAAGATATCTGAAGATTTCAGATATGTCGGAAATGAATCCAAAAAATAGTAAAGAAAATTTCCTTATTTTATAGGATGTTGCAAAATCTGAGGACTAATAATTGGCGTCAGTTTCACATTTCAAACTTCAGGACTTTTAGAAGTTTGGAAGAAATTAGGAAATATTTTATATATTTTCAGAAAAGTTTTTAAGTTTGAAAATATTTTTAATTTTTTCAAAAATTCTGAAATTCCTTTCGAATTTTTCCAACGAATTGTGAAAAACTTTCAAAATTACAAAAATTGCACTTCCACATTTTCACAAATCTTCGTTTTTTTCACGAAAAATCGAAAGTTTTGAAGCCCTCAACTTTATGGGCCAACTATTCAATTGTGAGAACCAGCTTATTATTACTGCCATATTATTGCCATGGTTTTGATAATTGCCATTGTCATTGTTGCGTCAATCGACAAAAAATCGCCTTCTTTTTACACAAAAAACAGGTAAACAAAAACTAGCACTTTTTAACAAATTATAGAAAAAGTATCGTGTCCCACACATTGAAAAAGCGACGATTTAAAACTCGTGTGATAGCCACCCTCGCTCCGCTCGGGTAGCTAACTTCACACTCGTTTTAAATCTCTCGCTTTTTCAACTTGTAGCACAATATACTATTACGTTTAAGTAACTTAAATATGAAAAGCTGGTGGTCAGAATGGCGACAAAAGGAATGTAATTCCAAAAATTAAATAATTTTCATTTGTAAAAAACTTCTATTCGTGAAAGAAGAAATAACTTATAATGCATTATTCCAGTTAACTAAAATATTCTCTTGGATCGAGAAAAGTATTTGCTTCCACCAACCGAAAGATGTGGAATAATGAACCAAACTTTACTTCTAAAATTTTTTTTTGGGTCAACAAAGTGTTTTTTTTTTCACCTAATTACCAAATTCTAGGGTTGATTCAACCAAAATATTGTTTGAACGAATCTTTTTCTGGGTTTGACAGCGAATCTTCCATTGCTTAGTTGTCAAAACTTTTTTCTGCATAATTTTTCTTGTACAACCAAAATTTTCAACATTTGTTTTAATAGCACCATTTATCTAATAAAATGAATTATTTGATAGAAAGAAAAATTAAAATCATAATGAAATCCCCATGTCATTTTCAAAGTTGAATCAACTAGAATAGTTTAATTGTGAAACTAGTTTCATAGTATGCACACATGATGCAAGAGATTCTGGCCCAAGGATATTTTATTTTACGTCGTGGTATATCTTATCGAATAAATTATGTCATATAACAAACTATTGCAGCAACTATAGCGAAGAAGATTTCAGTAAATTCAATATGAGGAACAATTTTTTTTATCAACTTGCGATTCTTTAAAATTAGCAGATCATTTCATTGTGGCAAAATATGATTTACCGCGTGTGCCATAATCCGGCATCCTACTTTTAATATATTTTCTTATTATTTAAAAAACATAAGAAAAAATATTTTCAATGTATTTCCGGATGATCTATTCAGCAGTACGGAATGAAATTGGACTATTTGTATTTGTTTCGAATTTTCTATAAGATTTAATTTTTCACATTTTTTTGGATTTATCTTTATTGATCTTTAAAGTTCAAGTAAATGAATGCGCAAGTAACTTTATCGTTGAATAAAGTTACTTCATTGTTGAATAAAGAATAAGAATTTCATCAACCCTACTAATTCTATGGGAATATTTTTTGGCAAAAAAAAATCAGGTTATATAAATTAATTTATTTTATTTCTAGCAACATATGTATTATTAATAATTAATTATTCCGAAGATGAAACAGTATACGCACATCAGATTACAATTTTTTTTAAATCTCTTGAGAATCTCATTATCAAGATTAGTAGTATATTTTGAAGGAAATATTTGTTTCAAAGCCTGAAAATGGACTAAGTTTATGATGAACATGTTACTGTTGCTAAGGTGATTTCGAGAATCAGAAAAATACTTATCTTGAGTTAAAGCAACCAATTCCTCAAAATTGAAGATCAGAGCATCGACTACTGTAATTTGGTGAATGTGAATTCTCTTTTGTTAAAGCTCCTTCGGCTTTAACGAACACATTCTCATCATGTATCTCCTACTTCGCCGCGCACCCATTTTGTCCAAAATGCGAACTTCGCTATGTTCTGTTGAACTCTATTATATCAAATGTATATTACATTTATTTCTGTATCTCGGCCTGGGACTGCTTATTCAGATATTGCAAAATAAAGTACAAATTTTATTTTTCATGATTAATTTAATATTTATTCCTTATTTTGCACCAATTTTAACCATCTCAGCCTACACTGGGTGTATTACACCTGGAAGATATTTTCGGCTCGCTGTTTTTACTGCAAAAATGTTTCAGTTTTGTGAAAATATTTACAGTATGTATTGAATTCATCTTATTAATTTTACAATATTCATTTTTTCAGACTTTTGGCTACAGTTCAAAAAAAATTAAGTCCGATACGTTAATTTGATCCAGAGATACTGGGCTTTAAACTTTCCCCGGGCACAAACCACCCAGTGTTGGCTGAGCGGAAAATTTCAGAAGTGTAGGCTTTGAGGGTTAATTCTCAGCTACCCTGAAAAATATATAATTTCAATAAATTTATATTATTACAATTCATAATATGCACTACTGAACATTTTATTGCAACTTGTGAAGTTTTTCCATAAATTTTATTTGTTCATTTTCAATTTTATTTTTTGCGATTTAAACTAAAAATACGCATCTTAGCGTAAGGTGGTTCTGAGTAAATTTGTAGATATAATTTAGGCGAAAAATTTTGTGAAATAAAATGTTATTGTAGCATATGTCCTTTTTCCAGAAAGTTAATATTTTTATTTTTAGTATATTTTTATAACAGGAGTTTATAATGAATTTTTAGATATTTTATGGTTTAACAACTTTTGTTTTTCCATTTGTTTCGTCTCCTGTATCGTTTTTTCAAGAATTTAATTTTTTTATGTTTAATCTTATTTTTTATGATTGAAAGAAAATCTACTCGTCGTATCGATTTCTTTTCGTACCTTGTGTCGCTTTTCAAAAAATTTAATTTTGTTATTTTTAACCTTAATTAGTCACACGGGGTGAAATTCATCCCAAAAAATTTAGCTTCACCGATTTCGTTTCAATATTTAAACAATTAATTTTGGTTACAAAAACTAAAAGATCATCTTTTGCAATCCTTAAATAATACCTAGCGATTTTCTTAGATTTTTAGGACGCATTAGGACCGAGTGTAACTATTATGCGATTCTGCTGAAGTGTGACTAATTAGGGTTAATGTTATTTTTACGATTAAAACCCGTGCAGAAATCGCCATATATATTACCGATTACCGACTAGGGCCTGATCTGATGTGTACTATCTGGTCCCGATAGGAAGAATTCTGTGGCCCTGACTCGTACCAGACCGAGCTATGTACTGTGACGTTATATAACCGCTTCGCAGCGCCATCTCAAGCCATATGCGCTAGATGTAATATAACCACAAACATAACCTTAATTTTTGTTTTCCTTCGTGCTGTTGTGTTGCAAATGTGCTGGGAGTGTTCGACCGTATAATATATTCTTAACACATTAATAATAAATGCAAAAATTAAGAAGCTAACCGCGAGTTCGCAAACATCGTGCTATCAGCAAAATTCCGTTCGAGATAAATTCAATGCAACCGAAGAGGAAGTGCTGTCCCACATGAGCACCGTCTTCTGGAATGCAAAAGACTGGGATGGTAATCGGAAGCAAAGGTCAAAGTAACAATTGTCAATTTCTAAGTTCCGTCATTAAAATTTTTAATTTTCAGAAAAAATTACATTTTATGTGAATCTTAAACGTTGTAAAATGGTCTGAAACAGCTTAAAACCAAACCTTACACGAAAGTTTGAAAAAATTTGTTATTAAAAAATTGTCAAAGTTCACGATCAAATTTCTAAGTTCCGTCATTAAAATTTTAAATGTTCAGAAAAAATTAAATTTCCTGTCATTGTAGAAAGTTGTAAAGTAGTCTAAAATGCGAAAAAACGAAATATAACACGAAGAAAAATTGTAATCGATTTAAATTATTTATTTAAAAATTATTTCATTGATATTCCTGTTAACAGTTCGTATATTTTACATTTACATAACGTCGTATAATAATAAATATTTAATTAGAAAAAGAGAGTTTAAAATTTGGTGTTTTAACTTTTTTGAGCTGTAGCTTATGAGGATGGCTTTTTCATCGGGTTCTCAACTCGTAGGTTTAGCGCAATGGTCAAGACTCTCGACTGCTAGGTGATAGATTTAGGTATAGATGTAGGTTCGATACCCCGTAGCGTTAGAAATTTTATTTGTAATATAATATTTAAAAATGTAATATATGTATTCACTCTACACAGGACCATTAATATTCAAACTCAAAATACTCGCAATCAATTAATATTTATTTTTTAAATACCTTTTTTGTCATGTCGTTACTAGCCAGAATTGGCCGCCAAGTGCATACCGGAGTTATCATTCCAGCAACGGTACGATATTGGCAGCCGATCTTCGGCAATATTTTTGCCGATACTAGGCTAGTGCTGGGCCGTATCTAACTTCGCACTTGGGTTGTGTTATAATTATTTTAAAATATTTTAATTCCTAATAAAAAAGTCAATAATGTGGCTAGACTCGGGTAATTAATAGGGGCCAGACCGGGGGCAGATCGGGCATTTGATCGGGCCCATAGACATGGCTCCACTGTGGCTACGTGTTTCATGATGAGTCTGGCCCTGACTCGAGTTCCACATCTGGGCCCGATATGAACGAGTCTGGGCCCGGTCGGGGCCACGGCGAAATTTCTGCACGGGAACAAAAACTACGCGTCCTATAAAAAAATTATTGATGAAAAATTTGGATGAGTTTTCACTCTTGTTTGGAACAATTCAGTTTTTTCGTATCTTGTTTCGTTTGTCTAAAAATTATATATATTTTTTTAATGTTGCTTTTTACGAGTAAAACAAAAACTACGTGTCATATAAAAATGTAATTTGTCACAAATTTTTAGATCTTTTTTGGGTGCACAATTTTTGTTGATTCACTTTTCTCGTACCTTGCATAGTTTGACCCGCAAAATCGAATTTTTCATTTTTCATTATTTTTTGTGCAGTCAAATCCATGCAGAAATCGCCATACAATCGATTGAGCTATCATATTAATACACTTTATTGAAGCGTAGGGATAGTGATGCATGTCGATCATTTAAAAAATTTTCCAAAATCTCGTCAGATTAAATTAAAACCTTGAACACCATACTCATCATATCGAGACGAACGATCACTCAAGTCGAGATGATCGTCTCGTCTCGATCGACTTTTTTCATTAAAAATTCTTGATCTCCATTACATTTCAATTCCATCTAACTATATTTTAAGCAAATCTCGATTTTGTCCAAAAATGATCGACATGCATCACTACGTAGGGAAGTTATGGTAATTTATATATTTTGAAAATCGGGTTTTTACAGTAAAACTTTTTTCATTAACATAATTCAAAGTTGATGCTACAACAGAAAAGATGTATTGATTCGAGAGGAATCGATAGACCTATAATATTGATACATTTTATTGAAGCGTAGGGACGTTATGATAATTTATATATTTTGAAAATCGGTTTTTTATAGTAAAACTTTTTTCATCAACATAATTCAAAGTTGATACAAGAATATAAAAGATTCCTTGGTTCGACACGAATCGATTGACCTATACTATTAATATATTTTATTGAAGCGTAGGGAAGTTATGGTAATTTATATATTTTGAAAATCGGTTTTTTTTTATAGTAAAACTTTTTCCATTAACATAATTCAAAGTTGATGCAAAAACAGAAACAACACTTTATTGAAGTGTAAGGAAGCTATGGTTATGCATAATATTTGAAAACACGGTTTCTTATAGTAAAATTTTTTTCACTAACATAATTTACAATTAATGCAAGAACGGAAAATATTCTTTGATTCGAGCAAAATCGATTGATCTATAATATTAATACACTTTATTGGAGATTAAGGAACTTATGCTCATTTATAATATTTGAATCATCTGTTTCTAACAGAAAAACTTTTTTCATCGACATAATTCTAAGTTGACGCATGAATAGAAAAGATTTTTTGATCATAAATTTTCAAATAGAATAATTCTGACAATTTGTGTAAAAAAATCATAAAGCTGGGAAAGGGATAGGGTGCGACAGAACTTTTCATTTCCCTTTTCCAGCTAGAAAAATGATCATTTTGAATACAACATTTGATTTGTCTGATTTGTCCTTGTATTTAAAGCATTGTTTTTATTATTTTGTACTTTTGTATTCTTTGTAAATTTCTATTTTTAGAGAAAAAGCAAAAACAATTTCAGTAAATTCAATATGAGTGACACATTAATTTCTTTGTGACAAAATATAATTCACCGCGTGTGCCATAATCCGGCATCCTACTTTTAATATATTTTTTGATTATTTAAAAAACATAAGAAAAAATATTTTCCAGGTATTTCCGGATACTATTCAAGTAGTAGGGCTAGGGGGCTACGGCTCCACTTGCCAAAAGATGGCGCCACAGTCGCTAGTTACCGACACCAACAGATGGTGCCACCGACAAAGGGAGGATTCAGTTCCATGCTAAGTTACCTGCAGTCGATAAACCATTGAGGTTGGTAACGGTGATTCCTGCTAAGTTAACATTATAGGGTTCTGTTCCGTGCTCAGTGACAATTGTTAAGTAAAGCAGTTTATTACCATCAGTCGGTAAAACAGGTAAGTAGGTAATTTTTTATATTATCATTTTAGCATATGTCGGTAAGACAGGGAACCATATTACCATCAGTCGGTAAAACAGGGAGGTCGGTAATTTTTTAGATTATCATTTTAGCATATGTCGGTAAGGTAGGGAGTCACTTTACCATCATTCGGCAAAACAGGCAGGTCGATAATTTCTTAGATTATCATTTTACTATAGGTCGTTAAGGTAGGAAAGTATCTTACCATCAGTCGGCAAAACAGGGAGGTCGGTAAATTTTTATATTATCATTTTACCATCGATCGGTAAGGTAGGGAACTATGTTATCATCAGACGGTAAAACAGGTAGGCCTGTAACTTTTAATATTATCATTTTACCAACGGTCGGTAAGGAAGGAACTATGATACCATCAGTCGGTAAAACAGAGAGGTCGACAATTTTTATACTATCATTTTGCCATAGGTCGGTAAAACAGGGACAGTAGATAATGCACATCTTCAGCCACAGATGGAGCCTCAGTTGCTATATCAGCAGCTTATCTCATCAATCAGGTGTAAATAACTGATGACGTCACTCAGTACTTTCGGCCAGCACTAATATCAATGTAGCAACAGTCGGTAATGCATTTATAGGCCGTTCAATTGATTCTCAGTCTGTCCGTACCTTACCGACATCCTGCCGATGCCTGAAGTCAATCGGTCCTCTCACAACGGTACTCATGAGAATTCGCAACGAAATTTTCACAACGTCTTTCTTTCTATCGTTTGAGTTAGACAGAGAGAGTCCGATGGTATTTGAACAACAATTCATACTTATAACTTGAACTAATTAAAAAAAATATAAAGAACAATGGTTAAACATTAAAATTTGCTTGATTTACTTTTCAATTGTCACATTTGATTTAACATTATTTTAAATTACTGGGACACTGATGCCTACAGTCGATCGGACCACTCTTTCCACCATGTGAGATAGACAACGAGATGCATGAGAACTCGAAACAAAGGTTTCGAACGTCTCTCTCTCTCTCTCTCTCTATTGTGTGAGTTGAACAGAGAGGTTCCGATGGTGTTCGAACAACAATTCATACTTATCGTTTTGAAACTGAGAGGTCTGTTCCAAATAGTAGAAGAAGATTTCGGTAATCTACCTTGCTAGCATCTACTTGGTACTCTGCGCATGCGCAATGTAATACTGCAGCTTGGATCAACCTACATTTTATCAATTCGAATTTCGCGCGCTCAGACTTTATGGCTATTGTGAAGGAATTAATTCATAAAAACGAATCAATTTAAAAAAAAAAGTGAGGTTCAGTGCATGTCCGCCATCTTGGAAAGTACCTAACTGGGTTTTCAACGCATTATATATCAAAAACTCGACAATTATGCGTAACTGGCAAACCCTGTGGTGCACGCATTCAGTCTTATCGCCCAATGCATGGTCATTTGCGCATGCGTAGTATGAGTTTTCTGCCCGAATCGGAAGTTATTAATTAGGGTTATTTAAAACTTATGACTAATGAAACTATAATAAAAATAATTAAATTAAGCTGAAACTAATTAAACCAAAATAAAGCTAATTAAATTAAGTTAAAAATAATTAAAACAAGATAAAAGTAATTGAATTAAGTAAAAATTATTAAACTGAGAAACAACAAATTTTAAATAAAGATAATTAATAACTTAAATAATTAAATAAGCTAATTAATTTATTGACTTACTCTAACAGGATAGGGAATTAGGATTAAATACATATAGTTTTATTTGTTTAATATAAATTTTTATTCAACAACAATCTTAAACTAGTTTTAATGGATCACATTCATTATAAAAACAAAATATCTTGACCTAGATTTATAAAAGTATTCACTAATATATTACATGTTTTTGACGCAATTTTTTAATAATTGCTTGACACACAGGGCTTTGTGGCGAATGGTTACTATTAACCCAAAATTGAAGCTCATACACAAGATCGTTTGGATCCGTATGAAGCAATATACAACGCTCAAGATAGGATAGCTCCTCCTCCTCATTATGATCATCTTCTTCCTCCTCCTCCTCATTATGATCCTCCTCCTCCTCATCTATCTCTTCCTCCTCCTCCTCATTATCATCATCATCATTATCCTCCTCCTCCTCATCTATCTCTTCCTCATTCATCTTCTCTTCTTCCATCTCTTGTTCATCTATCTCCTCTTCATCCATCTTCTCATAATTTAGCTTATCTTCTTTACTCTCTTCACTATCTATCTGATGCTTCTCAGTAACATCCTCCTCCTTGTCTTTCGCTGCATGTTTATCCATATGCTCATCATTATTCATCATAACTTTCACATTGTGCTTCAATTTTTTGTTTGAAGCGTCTTCATTGAGAGTCTCAAAACTTAAATTCTTTTTCCCATTGAAAGTTGAATCATACTTACGTCTTATCCCGGTACATATTTCCTTTCGTACTTTGGGACATGACAACTTCATTCTTTCTGGTATTACATTTTCTTTGAGAGCAGCACACTTTTGCTTTAGGACTTCACACAGCTCTGCAATAACTGAACTATTACTATCATCAGTTTCATCATTGTGCTTGATGTCACTTTGAATCATTTTAGGAATACCATGACACAATTTGAGGGGAACAAATTCATAGCTTTCAGATTTATCATAGCTATTCATGTGGGAAGAGAGATTCTGTGCTTTTTTGCATGAGTACATCTGATGTCTCTTCAAGTTATCTATTCGCGAAAAAACTCTTAAACAATTTTGACAAGTAGAAGCCGTCTTATGACTATGCAAAGGTAAACTGACAATTATGTCCAAACACGTCAACGCCCATTTCAGTACTGACGTTATATTCATCCGCACTCTCTTAATATATGATTTGAGCCTCTCGCAATTCTTTAATTATGGAAACTATTTCATTACTGTGATTTGGATTTCCTGCTGCTTGTGATGCCAATAGTAAACAAAGACGATCGACTAGCTCATTTGGATCATCCCAATAAATGTAGTCTGGTATTGAGTCTTTCCTTGCTATCATGAGGTTGGGTAGTAAACTCATTAATCGTTTCTTTTTCTTTAATGAACCTCCAGTTGTTGATAATCATTTATGTGAAAAAAGTTTTACTATAATATTTTTATATTTTGCAGTATTGTTTGAGCGAATAGGTGAAGTAGGACTATAATTCTTCTTATGTGCATTTGTAGCTATAAGAATTTCTTCATAGTACTTTAGATCATCAGGGCTTATATACATTTCATCAGGTTTTTGCTTAACCTTCCAGCGGGCGCGCTGTCGTAAAATTTACGACAACTGCGCAAAATATCCCCCCCCTACACGTACAACTTATTATTATGCGCTGAGCATCCACCTATTCCAAGATCAGTCTCTCTCTGACCTCTAGACAGAAGATTGTGCAAAAAAATGTTTTTATACGCGTCTTTACGTGTAAGTATATTACGTATCCTGTACTATTTTCTCTGATTTTTTCCACATTTATATCGTTGCATAGTGGGACCGAATGGCGAAAAGCTGGCCAAAAGTATAAACTGTACATAAAATGGGCCAAATTATGTTACTCGGGGGTTTTTGGGGTCGCTGATCACGAATCCGATGTCAAAAATATAGAAAAAAAATGGCGGATCCAATATGGCGGATGAGTATGCTAAATAAATTTTTGATTTTTTTCAAAATTAGTGTAAGGGGGCTTTCAAGGTCGCTGATTACGAATCCGATGTCAAAAATTTAGAAAACAAAATGGCGGATCCAATATGGCGGACGAGCAGGCGAAATGAACTTTGAGTTCTGTTCAAGATTGGTATAAGGGGATTTTTGAGGTCGCTGATAACAAATCCGATGTCTAAAATTCAAATAAGAAAATGCCGGATTCAATATGGCACACAAGGGTG
>CAKNYM010022102.1:0-13326 GCA_932195095.1 Andricus curvator | reverse complement strand
TTAATATCAAAAAGACTGGTATTAGGCCTTCAAAAAGATTTCTATCATATTAAACCAGTCTAACCGAAACTTTGTTAAACTTAGTTTCAAATTTTCAATTAATAACTGGCCTTAGAATAATAACATCTCTAAAATAATAATTTCGATCGAAATTAAGGAAATGCAAGTTCTGAAATTTTCACTGGTGAACTGCGATAGCTCAATTGGCAGAGCACCTCACATTTTATGAGTTGGTTGCTGGTTCAAATCCAGTTCGCAGTGAATTTTTTAGAACTTAATTTCTCGCATTTTAATTTAATTTCGCATAATAAAAATTAATTTTTATATAGTAGATTATCTACTTATCAACGATTCTATAACAGAGACCTCTGTTGAATCTAACATCAAAAATACTGGTATTAGGCCTCCAAAAAGATTTCTATCATATTACACCAGTCCAACCGAAACTTTGTTTAAAAAAACTTACTTTCAAATATTGAATTAATAATTGGCCTTAAAATAATAACATCTCTAAAATAATAATTTCGATCGAAAGTAAGGAAATACAAGTTCTGAAATTTTCACTGGTGAACTGCGATAGCTCAATTGGTAGAGCACCTCACATGTAATGAGTTGGCTGCTGGTTCAAAGCCAGTTTGCAGTGAATTTTTTAGAACTTAATTTCTCGCGTTTTAATTTAATTTCGCATACTAAAAATTAATTTTTATATAGTAGATTATCAATTTATCAACGATTCTATAACAGAGACCTCTTTTGGAAAAGACTCCAAAAGAATCTAACATCAAAAAGAATGGTATCAGGCCTTCAAAAAGATTTCTATTATAATATGCAAAGTTTTGATTCTATAGGTACAGATGGAATTTTCAGGAAACTTACACTGCGGAAATCACGTGGCAAATATTTTTATGAATAGCGAATGCTATTCTTTCTTCCGCTTGTTCTGCTTTGCAGTATTTTTTGACCACGTCTTGCGCTAATATGTAAATCCACTTATCACGGCTGCAATGTTTAGCTTTCGCAAAAAACTCCTTGGTTATAAATCTTAAGTACTCCCATTGATAAAACATTATTAATGTATCCATCGGATGATATAAACCATTTATGTGGCAAATTTGTCTATAAGTTTCAGTAGTAAGAATAGCACCAATAGGTTCCGGTATGTCTACGGTTTGGGGAGGCGGTTTACCCAAGCTGTTGCCAGAATAACCTGTTAATTATAAAATTAGGGCATGAGTGATAAAATCGTTACCTCTATGGGAGCGTTCACATATTATGTAACATTCAAAAAAAAGGGGGGAGGGGTATTTTTGATTCGAATAGGTAACATTTTTAATCCATTTATTAAAAAGCGCATGGCGCCATTTTTGATTATTTCTCGAACCATCTCGAAATAACTCGAAACAATTTGAAACTATTGTTGTCCGGAAACTCGTATTTATGATTGGTTGGAGCTGTCGTTCCTTTTTTCCGTTCAAAATAAAAAGTCTGCAAACTTCAGGTTTATGAGAAATGTAAGGTTATCTAAATAATATATTCAATAATAATCAATAATTCAATAATCAATAATAATCAATGTAAGAAAAGTGTCCAGCATTTTGATGTACAAAATGTAATTTGTAGATTTTTGAAGATTTTAAAAATGAAGAAGTTTTTAAAGAATTTTAAAAGGTTTCAAGATAATAAAAATGTCTTAAAATTACTGGGAAAATTTGAACTGATTCATAATTTAAAACAAACAATTTTAAGAGAAAATTGACAAATATTTCAAAACATTTTCAATAAACTTAAAAAATGTACATTTTTTAATATTTGTAAGGAAAAATTTTAAAGCTTCTTAAGCATTTCGAACAGTTTCACAATAATAAATTTTTGTTTTAAATTGATGAAATAATTTAAACTGAATTTTTATTTTGAAAAATTTATTTTAAAGCAAAATTCAAAAAGACTTTAAATCATTTCAAAAAATTTCCAAAATTGTCAAAACAGAACCTGGAAGATTTGAACCCATCTTTTTTAATTTTCAGAATTTTAAGAAATTTTTTGAAAAAATTTAATTAATCTCAAAAGATATTTAGAAGGTTTAAATTAAACTTTTTAAGAATTTTAAACGTTTTCAAGATAATAATAAAAATTCTTAAAATTCGTGGGAAAATTTAAACTAATTTTTTATTTTGGAAATAAATTTTAAGAGAAAATTGACAAAGATTTCAAAAGATTTTAAATTATTTTCTAAAATTTCGAAAAAGAATGGGAAAGATTTTCAAGCAAAATCTTTCAATTAGCAAGATTACAAAGATTTATTAAAAAATTTCCAGTAATTTTAAGACATTTCGAAATTTTAAAAAGATTCACAATTAATTTAAAAGTTTAAAATATTTTAAAAGTTTTAAAACAAAATGTACATTTTTGAATATTTAAAAAAAAAAATTTCTAGCTTCTTAAGAACTTTAAAAGGCTTCAAGAAAATAAAAAAAACTTTCTTGAAATTCCTGGGAAAATTTAAAGTGATTTTTTATTTTGAAAATAAATTTTAAGAGAATATTTAAAATCATTTTGAAATATGACAAAAGATTATAAGAGATTAGAAAAGATTGATAAAATCTTCATGACAGTTTCTCGAAGATTGTAAGGCAATTTTTGTAACTTTTCAGAATTTTAAGAAAATTGTTGGAAAAATTATGATAATTTTAAAATATATTTAGAAGGTTTAAAAGTTTGGGAAATACTTAACAAAATAATTTGAAATTTGAAAATATTTCAAAAAATTTAAAACAAAATATACATTTTTGAAGATTTCAAAAAAAAAATGTGTAGCTTTTTAAGAACTTTAAAAAGCTTCAAGAAAATAAAAAAAAACTTTTTTAAAATTCCTGGGAAAATTTCAACTGATTTTTTATTTTAAAAATAAATTTTAAGAGAAAATTGACCAAGATTTCAAAAGATTTTAAATTATTTTCAAAAAAATTTTCGAAAAAGAATGGGAAAGATTTTCAAGCAAAATATTTCAATTAGCAGGATTACAAAGATTCATAAAAAACAATGCAAGCAAGTTCAAGAAATTTTAAAAAGATTCACAATTCATGATAATAACAAAATTTTCTTAGAATTCATGGGAAAATCTGAACTAATTTTTTATTTTGAAAAATTAATTTAAGAGAATATTTAAAAACATTTTAAAATATGACAAAAATGTTTAAAAGATTAAAAAAGATTTCTCAAATCGTCAGAACAGCTTCTGGAAGATTTTAAGGCAATTTTTGTAATTTTTCAGAATTTTAAGAAAATTTTTGGAAAAGTGCGAATAATTTTAAAAGATATTCAGAAGGTTTAAACGTTTCGGAAATTGTTGAAAAAATAATTTGAAATTTTTAAAAATATCTCAAACATTTTTAAATAAAATGTAAATGAATTCGTTAAATTTTTGATTTCGTGGAATTCCTTGAATTTATTAAATTCGTGGAATTCGTGGAATTGTTTGAATTTGTAGAATTCTTTGATTTCGCAGAATTCTTTGAATTTGCGGAATTCTTTGAATTCGTGAGATTATTTGAATACGTGGAATTCATTAAATTTGTGAAAATCTTTGTCTTCGTGGAATTCCTTGAATTCTTGAAACTCTTTGACTTTGTAGAATTCTTTGAATTTTCAGAATTCTTGGAATTGGCAGAATTTTTTAAATTGGCAGAATTCTTGGAATTTATGGAATTCTTTGAATTTATGGAGTTCAAAGAATTCATGGAATTCAAAGAATTTATGGAATTCTTCAAATTCGTGATATTTGTTGAATTCCTGGAATTTTTTGAATTTGTGGAATTGTTTGATTTCCTAAAATTCTTTAAATTCGGGGAATGCTTAGAATTTTTGGAAAGCTTTGAACTTCCGGAACTCTTTGAATTTTTGAATTCGTTGAATTTGTTGAATTCGTCAAATTTTTGATTTCGTGGAATTCTTTGAATTTGTTAAATTCTTTGAATTTGTTAAATTCTTTGAATATCTTAAATTCTTTGAATTCGTGGAATTCTTTGAATTTGCAGAATTCTTGGAATTGGCAGAATTTTTTAAATTGGCAGAATTCTTTGAATTTATGGAATTAAAAAAAATCATGGAACTCAAAGTATTTATGAAATTCGAAGAATTCATGGAATTCTTTCAATTCGTGATATTTGTTGAGTTCCTGGAATTTTTTGAAATTGATTTCCTAGAATTCTTTAAATTCGTGGAATGCTTAGAATTTGTGGAAAGCTTTGAATTAATTGAATTTGCTGCATTCCTTGATTTCATGGAATTATCATAATTCGTGGAATTCCCTAGTTTCGTGGAATTCTTTGAATTCGTGAAATACTTTGAATTCATGAAATTTTTGTAAATCTTTGAATTTTTTACTTCATTTATTTTGTTGAATTCCTTGAATTCGTGGAAAAAGTTTAATTATCTTGTTGAAAATGAAACTTGAATGATGAAACTTGGTTGGAAATTTAACAATTTGGTTAAAAATCCAATTATTTTGTTGAAAATGTTAACCTTGTTGAAAATAGGAAAAACAATACTGATTGGTCATTTTGGACACTCGTATAGATTACAGATGAGATAAGATAGAAAAAAATGTCTTTTCCGATTCGAAAAATAAAGCAGCTGGAAGAAATCAAAAAATTATAAATTTTTTCACCAATAATTCAAACTGTATATGATTTATACTCACAAATACTGAATAGGGACAACAGAGGAATCAACAACTTCATTATTTACTCTTTTCTTCCTTCCTGAAAGCGAGAATTACTTTGTAGGCAGAGCGAAATAATTTTTTTTTTCTAAAAACTGATTTCCTTTTTTTTAGAAAAGTTTATATACCTAAATGATGTAACCAATCAGACAAAGAAAATCGGCGAATAAACAAGGATGAAGCATATGTGCGTCTAATTCCTGATGAAATTACGAAACTTTATATCACTCATGAATATAAATTAAATCTGTTGACTATGAAAGAGGTGTTTTTTCACCTCACAATTCAGAAAATTAAGTTCGTACAAATATTACACAAATTTTTATAAAAGTGAGCATTAAAAACAATGTTAGATAAATTGCGACATACACTCAGATAAGATAAGGGAAACTGCTTGATGTCTTCAGATTTTCAATTTCTAAATGTTTTATATAATTTATAGGAAACTATATTTTTCATGGATGAAATTCTTCCAAAAACTTTTCCCCATTTTTATCGTCGTTTGACTCAAAATTTGAATTTTCGATTTTTTGCATAGTATTTTAGATAAATAAAACCAAAATGACAAGTTCTATCAAGAAATGGTTTAAATAAATTTTGTAGGACTTTTTGAAAGGTCCTGCTCCTCAAGACTTTTTTCCCTATTTTGTGTCGTTTGGTTCAAAATTTGAATTTTGGATTTTCCCATAGTATTTTCTATAAATAAAACCAAAATGAGGACTATTATCAAAAAATGCTTCAAACAAATTTTGTAGGACTTTTTAAAAGCTGCAATTCATCGTTGAAACTTTTTTCGGTCTCTAACGTCGATAAGCTCAAAATTTGAATTTTCTATTTTTTTTTCATATTATTTTCGATAAATAAAACCGAAACGACAAATCCTATCGAAAAATAGTTCAGAGAAATTTTATAGGACTTTTCAAAAGCTATTATGCCTGCTAGAGACTTTTGGATAGCATTTTTTTTTGGATAGCATTTTTGATGGATAAAACCATAACCTTTTGTCTAGGAATGATGTGAATGTAAAAAGACGAATTTTTAGCAAATTACATAAATTTACAATTAAATAAAAAAAATCAATTAAGAAAATGGTGTAGCTAACTTTGTATTAAGGAGAATTAATTCTCAATAAAAAAACGAATTTTCTACAAGAGTCTAATTTTGTACGAAATAGTTGAGTTTTCAAGCCAAAAAGACGAATTTTCTGTAAGGCACTTGAATTTTCAACAGGAGAATATGAATTTTCGAAAAAAAGTTAAATTTTCAGTTAAAAAAATTCATTTTTAACCAAAGAAAAATGAATTTTCGGCTAAAGTTACGAATCTTCAAACAAAAAAATGTACTTTTAAGAAAGTAATTCAACTTTCCAACAAGGATAATTTTCAATCTACGAAATTTGAATTTTGAACAAAAAATTTAATAGGTGATGATTTGAAAAAATTTAATTTGAAATGAAATACAGTTGATTCAACCCACAAATATTAAGTTTTAACGAAAACCCTAATTTTTAACGAAAAACATTGATTTTCTACCAGAAAAGACGAATTTTTAACAGAATACGTAATTTTTCCACGAAATAGTTTAAAAAAATTCCAAATTGTTCAATTTTCGAGACAAAACTACAAATTTTCTACAAAACAGTTGAATTTCCAACAAAAAGTTTGAAGTCTCTTGGAATTTTTAAAAGCATTTGAAAGTTTCTTGGAATTAAAAAAACAACCGAAAATCTTTGGAATCCGTGGAAATTATTTTAAGACTCTTGAAATTCCTTCGATTTTTTTAAAAATATCCTAAAATATTTTAAATATTTTGGAATCACTTTAAATTATTGAAATCAATTAAAAATTCCTTGGAATATTTTAAAATATTGTATAATCTTTAAAATTCTTACAATCTTAGGAAATACCTTGAAATATTTGAAAACCTTTCAAATTCTTCAAGTCACTTGAAAATGCCTTAGAATCCTTTTAAATACCATAAGATATTTAAATTCTTTGGAATCACTTCAAATTATCGAAATCTATTTAAAAATACTCGAAGATATTTAAAATCCTTAAAAATATTTTTAATTCTTTGAAATCCCTTCAAATTATTGAAAACAATTAAAAATAGCGTGGAATATTTTGAAATATCCTTAAATCTTCAAAATCCTTTGAAATACCTTTAAAATCTTTTGAAATCCCTTGAATGTTTTCACTGTTAATTCGATATTTAAATGCATTGTTTAAATAATTTATTATTGTTTTTAGCAAATTTTTTTTAGAATAGAGTTAGAAAGAAGCTGTGAATAGCTAACAAATTTCAGTTAAAGATTTATCATTTTAGTAGGAAATTAATCTATTTGGTTGAAAATTTGACAATTTTTGAGAATTTTTTGTTTAATTTAATTTTTTAAGTGAAAATGTAACCATTCCATTTTTGTTTGAAAATGGGTCCTTCTTAGCATAATTTTATATTTTTAAGAGATTTTAGGTAATTTAAAAAAATTCCAAGGAATTGTCGAGAACTTTAAAAACATTCAAGGAATTTCAAAAGAATTTAAAGGAATTGAAATATTTTAGGGTATTTTTAAGTATCCTGAGGAATTTTTAAAAGATTTCAATAATTTTAAGGTATTTCAAAGGATTTTAAATATTTTACGTGAAATAAATATTTTAAATAAACATTTAAAAAATATATTCATGAAAATAATAAATAAAATATTAGAAATATTTAATATTAAATAAATAAATATTGATTTCAAAAATTTGAAGGGATTTCAAAGAATTAAAAAGATTTTAAAGGATTTTAAATATCTTTGGGTATTTTTAATAGATTTCGATCATTTAAAGTGATTCCAAAGATTTTAAATATTTTAAAAGATTTCTAAAATTGTAAGAATTTGAAGGATTATACAATATTGTAAAATATTCCAAGGAATTTCAATCGATTTCAATAATTGAAGTGATTCCGAAGTATTTTAAATATTTTAGGATATTTTTGAAAAATCCAAGGAATTTTAATTAATTTTTTCTTAAAAAAGATCTTCTCCTTTCGCTCCACTGGGAATCGAACCTCAGAACTTCCAATTGCCGGTCGGGTGCATTCCCATTAAGCTACTAGAGAGATCGAGAGAAGAAACTTTTTTCAGAAAATACGCGCATTATTTTGCTAGATGGTACAGGTTAAATTTTTTCAAGGAATCTGTATTATCATAAGAGAATAACCGAAATTTTTAACGTCTTTTCAGATTAGATGGAGATATGAATTGAAAATTATTTTAATTAATTTTTTTCTGAAAAAAGATCTTTAGTGAAGCGAAAGGAGAAGATCTTTTTTCAGAAAAAAAAATTGAAATCATTTTTAATTTATATCTCCATCTATTCTGAAAAAACGTTAAAAATTTCTGTTATTCCCTTATGATAATACAGATTCCTTGGAAAAATGTAACTTGTACCATCTAGCAAAATAATGCGTGTATTTTCTGAAAAAAGTTTCTTCTCTCGATCTCTCTAGTAGCATAATGGGCAAGCCCCGAATTCTTATTAATTTATCCTGAATTCTTTTAAATCCTTTTGAATTCATCTAGATGCACTCAATTTTACTCAGGTCAATGGATTTTTTAAAAGTTTTTGTTTATTCATCTTGAAGTAATTAAAACTCACCTTAAATTTGTAGACATTTCATCAAATTGTTTTGAATTCTCTTTAATTTTTTCTACAGTTCATTTCAAACTTACTCAATTCAATGAATTTTTTCATATTTAAAATTTTTTTTTCATATTTTTAAATTTTTGTCAATTCATTTGAATTTTTTTTTTAATTCACCTTGAATTTTTATGCATTTGATCTAATTCTTCTCGTTTCCCTTAAATTCCTCTAAATTCACTCAAATTTTACAGAAATAAATGGATTTTTTCGATTTTTAAAACTTTTTCCAATTCATTTGATTTTTTTAAATTGTTTTGTAGTCATTAGTCATTTTTTTACTTAGAAATTAGTAGGGTTTCAAAGATTTGAAGAGATTTGAAATTATTTTTTGAAATTCAGCTTGAATTCTTTTAAATTCTTTGGGATTCCCTTGAATTTTTTTACTTCACTTGAATGATTCTAAATTTACTCAATTATACTTAATTCAATGGATTTCTTTTTAATTTTTTATTTTTTATTTAATTGTTCCTGAAGTCTTTTAACCTCGCCTTGAATTATTAGGCATTTCATAAAATTCTTTTGAATTTTTCTAAGCTCATTTCAAAGTTAATGAATTCATACAAGTTTCTTCATATTTTAAAATTGTTTTCAATTCATTAAAATTTTTTTTTAATTCACCTTGAATTTTTATGAATTTCATCGAATTCTTCTCGTTTATCTTAAATTCCTCTAAATTCATTCCAATTTTACGGAAATCAATGGAATTGTTTCACTTATAAAATTGTTTCTAATTCATTCGAAATCGCCTTTAATCAAAAAAATAAATTTTTAACAATGTAGTTTAACTTTTACCCAAGTCGTTGAATTTTCAATTTAAACAGATTTTCAACTAAAAATATAACTCTTAAAAAAAAATGACTTCTTAACAAAGTGATTCAACCAAATTTTTGAAATAAAATAGTTGAATACTCAAGCAAAGAAGAATAATTTTTAACCAAAAAATTGTATTCTCATAAAAAAAAAGAAATTTCTACCAAAGCGGATGAATTTGTAAATCAAAAAGATAAATTAAAAAAAAAGTTCAATTTTCTGTTAAAAAAGATTTTAGTTGACTTTTCACGATCAAAATATGGATTTTTAACGAAGAAAATCATCGGCGAATGATTTCAAATTCCCGGTCATTTCCCGGTTTTTCCCGGTCAAGTTTTTCAATTTTCCCGGTCAACTAGAAGTAACATATTCATATTTCCCGCAAAGCATAAACATTTTTTTTAATTTATGACGTTCATTCTAAACATCCTTTAACACAAAAGAGCAAAACATTGCAAAATAAATGAATTTTGAAAAAAAATACTTCAATTTTCCACTAAAAAATATCAATTTTTTACAAAAAATGGAATAGTTAAACTTTCAGCTGAACGAATTAATTTTCAACAAAAAAAAAACGGATTTTCAACGAAATAGTTAAATTTTCAACCGAAGTGATGAATTTTCAAATAAAATTATGAATCTTCAACTGGAATAGTCAAATTTTTAACCAAAAAGTTAAATTTGCAACTAAAATGATGAATATTAAACTGGAACACTTGAATTTTCAACCAAAAAAATAAACTTTCAAAAAAAAATAATTTTCAGAAAAAAAGGTTAATTTTCTACCAAAAATACAATTTTTCTACAAAATACATGAATTTTTAACAGAATAGTTGAATTTTAAACTAACAAATAATAAATTGCAACCGAAAATGGAATAATAACATTTTTAATTGAAAAAATTATTTTTAAACCAAACATAAGAGTTTTCAACTAAAACAATGAATCTTCAGTTAAATTTTCAGTTAAAAAATTACTTTCAAGGAAAAAAACTAATTTTCAGAAAAATAGTCACATTTTTAAAGTGATGAATTTTTGAATAAAATTGTAAATATTTTACTGGAATAGTTGAATTTTAAACCAAAAAGGTGAATTTTTAAGTGAAATTATGAATATTTAACTAAAATAATTGAATTTTGGACCAAAAAGATTAATTTTCAACCAAAAAGATAATTTTCTACAAAAAAATCGGGGTTTTAACAAAATACGTGAATTTTCATCCAAATTGTTGAATTTTAAACTAAAATTATGAATCTTCAACTGAAATGGTTGAATTTTATGCCAAAAAATGAATTTTCAACCATAAAGATTATTTTTCTACAAAGAGACGAATTTTCCTCAAAGTACATAAATGTTTAAACAAAAAGTTTAATTTTTAAATGCAAAATATGAATTTTCAACCAAATAGTTAAATTTTCCCCAAAAAAAGTCAAATTGATTAAAAAAAAAAGTAGTTACATTTCCAACCAGAGATGAATTTTAAATTAAAATTATGAATCTTGAACCAAAAAAAATTAATTTTTAACAACGAGTTAAAATACTTGAATTTTCAACAAAATAATTAAATTTTTAACATGATAGTTGAATTTTCAACCTAAAAATATAAATTCCCAACAAAAAGTGTTATAGTTTATATTTACATTCTATGAAATTTATACCAAAAAAAAGTTTTTTAAAACCAAAAAGACGAATTTTCAACAAAATAAAGATTTTTCACTAGAGAAAGAAAATTTTACCTAAATTTTTGAACCTTCAAGCCAAAAGACGAATTTTCTTTACAAAAATTGAATTTACAAACAAAAAATACGACTTCATCAAAAAATTATTTTTCCACGAAACTGATGTATTTTTACCCAACAAAAATGAAATTTTAAACCAAGTAAATTATTAAAAAAGAAAACAAAATTTAAATAAATAGTTGAATTTTCATCCGGAAAAGATTCCAGTTGACTTTTTAAGATCAAAATATTAATTTTTTAACAAAAAATAAGTTTCTACAAAAAAAATTGAATTTTTCATAAAAAAAGCAAATTTCTTCAATCAAAAGGGAGGAATTTTTAACGAAATAGTTGAATTCTCTACCAAATAGTTGAATTTTAATATTTATTAATAAATCAATTTATTTATATGTATGTGGAAAATTCGTCTTTTTTTTAGAAAATTAATCTTCTTGGCCTTCTGGTAAGGAGAAATTATTTAAAATAAAAAAAATAACTTTCAGGACCATAGAGATTTATAGACCAATTTAGGAAAATTAGAATTTGTTTCCTATAACGTAATTCAAAATTTTCTAAAATATTCCTGGTTAGTCCCAGGAAGTCGGACATCTTTCAGAAGTGGGAATCAAAAATAGTTACATCTGTAGAAACACTTTTAGAAAAAAAGCTTCATTTCCAGTGTTAAATATTCCTTTTTTTGGTTTAAAATTAATTTTTTTAACTAAAAATTTAACTCTTCCAGTTTAAGATTCATCATTTTATTTGAAAACTCATCTCTTTGTTTAAAAATCCAAATATTTTTCGCTGAAGTTAATTTCTTTTGGTTGAAAAGTCTTCTATTATATTTTTGATTGAGAATTCCTCTTTTATGGTTGGAAATTTAATTATTTCGCTAGAAATTCAAGTTTTTGGTTGAAAATTGGTCCTTTTGGGTTGAAAATTCAACAATTTGGTAAAAAATTACTCTTTCGTTGAAAATTCTTCTTTTTTGGTTATAATCATTTAAAATTTATTTATTTAAAATTTAAATATTTAGATAGAAATATCAGCTATACGTTTTTAGTTAAAAATTCATATTTTTAGTTGCGAATGAAACCTCTTTTTTAAATTAGTTTTTTTCAAATGAATTTTTTAAACTAAAAAATTAACTATTACATTTTTTGTTAAAAATGGATCTACTTTAGTTGAAAATTCAACTTTTTCGTAGAAAATTTATCTTTTTTAGTCAAAAATTCAATTGTTTGGTTGAAAATTCATGTATTTTGTTTAAAATTCGTTTCTCATTAGTTCAAAATTTATCTTTGTAATTTTTTTCAACATTAACTGCGTTAACTGAAAATTTAACTATTCCTTTTTATTAATATTTCAAATTCAAAATGTTGAAGATTCATAATTTTGGGCGAAAAATTATTTTTTGGTCATTTATCTCTTTTCGTAGAGGATTAATCTTCTTTTATTGAAAATTCATCTTCTTGGTTGAACATTTTTAACTGAAAATTTAACTATTCCATTTTTGGTTGAAAATTCAACTATTTGGTTTGAAAATTAAATTTTTTTGTTGAAGATTTATTATTTTAGATAAAAATTGATCTCCTTAGATGATAATGCAACTATTTTGTGGAAAATTCGCTTTTTTGGTTAATATTTAAATTTGTTTTAACGTAAATGCAACTATTCCAGTTGAATATTTATCATTTTAGTTGAAAATTCATCTCTTTTGGTAGAAATTTCATATCTTCGATTCAAAATGCAACTATTTTTGATTGAAAGTTAATTTGTTCGATTAAAATATTGATCCAATATATCAATATTTAAACTACCTGGTAAAATGGTCAATATGGATTTTTTGGAAATAAAAAATGCACATAAAATTCTAAACATTTATTATTCTGAAATTATTCAAATTTTCACTCTTATCGTTAAAAATCTTGAAGTTTAAAATTATTCTAGATACATCTCAAAACTTGAATTTAAAAGGATTTTAATCTCTAAAATCCTCTACCGTCTGCAGCCGGATTTTTATTAGAAGCGCTCGCAGTCTGAAAATTTGGCGAGAGGAGTGAAAAACTGCAGAAAAAACTCCTAAGCGCAGCCGGTCACCAAAAGACGAGTTTATTCAATTATTATTCTTATTCTTATTCCTATTCTTCTTCTTATTCTCTACAATCTCTACATTAAAAATATTTACTGAACCACCATCGCGCCGGATACGAGTGCTAGAAAATAATAGAATTTTTCCAATAAATTTACTTCAAAAATAAATTGCAAATTTTTAAACTATAATATGCAAATTGAATATTTGAAACTAAGTTTAACAAAGTTTCGGTTAGACTGGTTTAATCTGATAGAAATCTTTTTGAAGGCCTAATACCAGTCTTTTTGATATTAA